>CAOLHI010002037.1:0-299516 GCA_948474755.1 Ctenosaura bakeri
GGCTATTACATAAGGGGCTTATGTAACGGTCCCCCTCGGCCCACCTCCTTCGCGCTGATCCCGGCATCAGCCTCCGCTGAGCTCCCAGTCCCTGCGCCTCCATTCACGACTCAGAGCATCTGGGGCTCTCTCGGGGCTCTCTTCTTAGGCTGGGATCCCCCATCTCTGGCATACGGGAAAGTACAGGGGGGCACGGCCCGGAGAAAAACACCTCAGAGCCCAGGTAAGGGGACTTTTCCTTCAATCTCACCCACCTCTACCACGGCAGGCGTTAGAAAAAAATATTTTACAAGAAGGGATGGATTAGTAAAAGGTAACGGGTCTGAATTTGCCGCACTGTTTTCGCTCACCCCCCTCTCCCAGACTACAAAATGGACTCTGCCGCCCCGAAGCTATGAATGAATGTTTACAGTCCAAGGAAGGGAGCGAGCCATTCCAAGAGAGGGGGGAGCGTCGCCTAAAGGGAGGAACCATGTGGTTTGTCGTGTGCCGCCGTCAGGAGCCTTTTGTCTTGAGGGTGGTTTTTAATAAAGGAGTAAACTGTGCTTCGAAAACGCTCAATCCCGCGATTTGAAGTCGCGGCGTTCTCTTCCCTCTTCCCGGTCCCACCCCTTCGCGTGTCGCAAATGGTACATCCCGATCCCCTCCTCCATCCGGTTTTAGGAACCGCCTATTGGCTGTGTCGTTTTCAAGGGGCAGGCAAGGCGCGCTTTTTTTTCTCCCCTCCCTACCCTCCGACCTTTCACTCCCCTCACCCACCACAGCCGTATGTGTGTGTTTTCCTTCTTCCGTAGTTCTTTCGGCGGCGGCGGCCCAGAGGAAGAGGAACCGCCGGAAGACCGTGAGGGAAATAAAAGGCAGCGGACGCGAGAACCCTTCGAGCCCCGTCCCGGACCGGCGGGGCGGGCGGGATGAAGAAGGGAGCTCCCCGGCCGCGGCCACGACGGCGGCGGCGACACCACCACTACCGCCACCCTCAGCAGCAGCTAGGCCGCACCGCGGCGCTGCCATGGAAACGGGCCACGACGGCGGCCGCCGAGGGACACAAAGGCTACCGGAGCGGCGCTTGAGGCGCGAGCGGGTCCCGCCGCTTCTGAGGGGCGCCGCCGCCAGAGCCGCCGCCGCCTCCTCGGCCGTCTCAACCGCCGCCTCGGCCATGGAGGTGGGTTGCGGCCCGAGCCGAGCGGCTCCCCCTCCGCCGCGGTACCGCCTGGTGGCGGAGATCGGCCGCGGCGCCTACGGCGTGGTCTACGAGGCCGTCTCCGGCCGGACCGGCGCCCGGCTGGCCGTGAAGCGGATCCGCTGCGACGCGCCGGAGAACGTGGAGCTGGCGCTGGCCGAGTTCTGGGCCTTGACCAGCCTCCGGCGCCGCCACCCCAACGTGGTGCGCTTCGAGGAGTGCGTCCTCCAGCGGGACGGCCTCGGGCAGCGCATGAGCCACGGCAACAAGCAGAGCGCCCTCTACCTCCGCCTCGTCGAGACCTCCCTCAAAGGTAACCGTAAATAATAAGAATAAGAAGAAGAATAAAGGGGCGCCCCCGCCCGCCAGCACGGCCGGGGAGGCGGAGGAAGTAACTTCGCCTTCTGTCTCACTCCCTCCTCCCTCGCCGTTTCCGCACGGGACTGTTACAGCGCTATTGTTCCGCTTTCAACGTCCTATGGAATCCTGGGCTTTGCAGTTTAGGGAGGGGCCTCAAAGGCCTCCGCTTCCTCCTCTCCTCAAAGGCCCCTCCCTAAACTGCAGAGGCCAGGATTCCATAGGATGTTGACACCGGAATAATAACGCTGTAACAGTCCAGTGCGGAAATGGCTCCTGAGTCCCCCAGCCAGCCTGGCCGCCTTGCCTGAGGGGTTCCTGGGAGTGGTAGTCCGAAAGAAAGTAACTTTCTTAAGCACAGGGGGAGTCCACACAACCACCCCTGGGCGGGTCTATATATACTATAATAAATATATTATAATATCATGGCATTGCATAGCATATATTGTTTTGTGGCTCTTGGGAGAGCAAATGAGGCTTCCCTCCCACAACTCAGGAATAAATTTTTGGGAGTGGAGAGTTTGTGTGTGGTTTGTGTATAGATAGAACGCACAGTTTATTCGAGAGAGAGAGTCTGAATAGAGAGAGCAAGTGCCTGAAGATAGAGAGATACATACACACATACATACACAGACATAACAGTCTAGTGCGGAAATGGCTCCCGAGTCCCCAGCCAGCCTGGCCACCTTGCCTGAGGGCTTCCTGGGAGTGGTAGTCCGAAAGAAAGTAACTTTCCTAAGCACAGGGGGAGTCCACACAACCACCCCTGGGCGGGTCTATATATACTATAATAAATATATTATAATATCATGGCATGGCATGGCATATATTGTTTTGTGGCTCTTGGGAGAGCAAATGAGACTTCCCTCCCACAACTCAGGAATAAATTTTTAGAAGTGGAGAGTTTGTGTGTGGTTTGTGTATAGATACAGCACACAGTTTATTCGAGAGAGAGAGAGCGCCTGAAGATACGTACATACATAGAGTGTATTTTCAGGCCCTATGAAGATAAATGCAGGGGGGGAGTGACCATGCTAGGAATACATATCAGCTGGGGTTGTATAGAGGCCCATCTTCTTTCTTCACCCATTTTTGGTGCCTTAAAACTGGGGGAAAAGAAGAGTCTTGTAAAGACTCAGCAAGCTTTATTTGGCATAGCAGTTTGGCTGTTGGACTACAAACCTGGAAACCAGGGCTTGATGCCTTGCTTGGCCATGGAAACCCACTCGGTGACCTTGGGCATGTCACACACTCTCAGCCTGAGAACACCCCATGATAGAGTCGCCTTAGAGTCACCAGAAGTTTGAAACAACTTGAAGGCACACAATGTTAACAACAAACTTTGTGGACTGCAGCATAGGCCATTTCTGCACTAGATTGTTATAACACTGTTATTCCACTTTCAACATCCTGCGGAGTTCTGGGGTCTGTAGTTTACTGAGGCCCTCAAAATGCCCCTCCTTAAGCTGCAAACCCCAGGATTCCAGAGGATGTTGAAAGTGGAATAATAGCACTATGACAGTGTGGTGCGGAAATGACTATAGTGTACATCAGATGTTGCAGCCTGGAGTCCACAAAAGCTCATGCCAAGGAAGTTTCTTTAGCCTCTGAGGTGGCACAAAGCAGTTTGTTGTTTCTGCTGCAACAGGCTAACTCAAAGAAATACAGAAGCAGAGGGAGGGGTCTCTCCTCCTTACTCAGGTACATACAACCTGAAATTATTGAGCTTTGTGTGCTCGTGTGTATATGACAAAAGCAAGAGAGGAAAGGAACAAAATCCTTTGCTTCCTAAGGTGAACAGAAACTGGAAAGCTAGCTTTTTGGTTTATAGCTTGTAGAATCTCTAAGCATGATGAGTTGGTGGATTTGGGGATCTACTGTCCAAAAAAGTAAGTTTGCCAGGCTCCCTGCAAGGATAAAAGAGTGCCGTCCCCTGTTCTGCCTCTAGAAGCTTGACTAGGCTGGTTGTTGAATTTTTCTGGCTTCAGCCTTGGTGAGGAAAAACATCCCAGACCTCACCTGAAGAGAGCAACTAGTTCAAGGGGCATGGGATGGGTTGTGCAGAACGCAAAGCTCTCTCTGCCCAGAGCAGGCAACAGCTAGGCTGCTGTTGATGCTGCTACTCTCTGTCATCCATTACCAGCTTCTTGAAGTGACCATTTCATTCTATCTAATGGTAGGACTAGCCTAGGAGTGGAAGGTTCTGCCTGATGTTTTATAGGAAAGTAGGGGTATGGCAGTCTTGAACTCTGTTCTGGGAGAAAGGTGGGATATAAATTAAGGAAATAAAATAAGCATGAAAGATTTTGTCCTCATGCCTCATGAAGGCCATATTTCTCATTTTCAGAAGAGAGTAAGAGAAGGTGATTTGCAGCCTCTTACATGGGACTATGAACATTTCCGCACGACACTCTTATAGCACAATGATTCCACTTTCAACCTCCTATGGAATCCTGGGGTTTGCAGTTCCGGGAGGGGCAGGATTCCATAGGAGTTTGAAAGTGGAATCATCGCGCTATAAGAGTGTCGTGCGGAAATGGCCTCTCTTAACACTGTCACCTTATAAAACATGCTCAGTTTAGAAGTTCCTAAACTCCTTCCAGTATATACTAAAGTAAAAGAGATGGATAGGAAGTGCAAAGTGGTAGAAGGGCTCTGTGCCGTAATCACTGGTGGAAAAAACTGTTATTCTCCAGATGTTGCCCTGCTAAATTGCAAAACCTGAGAAGTGAACTGGGGTGGGGGCGTATGAAAGAGGAATTTTGAAGGGTGCCATATCTGAATCTTAGTCATAGAGGAAATTCCTGAAAAACCACACTTTCTACATATTGGCCTTGTAAAACTTCTTTGCTTTCAGGCATATAGGGAGCCTGTCGCTGTTCTTGAGGTACATACATGTTATTAGATGGGATGGTGCTGAGCATCTGGGTGCACTGGATATGTAAGGTCATGGATGTTCAAAGTTAAAATTAAATGGAGGAGAACAGCACACCCATTCTTAGAAAAAGAGCTCACGTGTACAGTGTGGATACGGTAGGCTCCTTCTCTAGTAATTTAATTCTGGGACTGTTACAACTCTGAAATCAAAGGTTAAAATGGGAAAAATTACTCCCTGGGTTGATTTTGAATCTTGCCGAGACTCAGTTGTGTCTCCTGTGGAGATTTTACTTAAAGTTCACACATAACTAGAGATATAAGCCCTGTAGTTGAAGCCCTGTTGTGCATAGGCCTGACTTACTAGTCCATAAATCTTTGCCTATCATGCAGAGTTAGTGATTTACAGTCAAAAATCAGAGAATAAGCTGTAAAGCTTTCACTACTTTGTCTCCTGGAGGAATTCTTACATGCAAACAGGAGTTCTGGAGTTGTGGGCAAAGCTTGATAACCCACAGGTCTTTCGGATAAGGTCATTTAAAGTCCATTGGTTACCAGATGTTGTTCAGTTTCAATTCACAGAAGAATTCTTAGAACCTCTTAAGAGTTGCAGACCAACAACTAGGAACCCAGGCTTGTGAATCATTCCTTAGACTCTTACACATACATGCAACTGGAATCCCCAGCAATGTTAATTCTTTTATTTTGGTGCTAAAAATGCCTTGTTTTCTTTCCCTAGTGGGAAACCCTACAGGGCTGTATCCACACCACTCAGGCTAATGTGCCATCATGAATCACTGTAATCCTCCCCTTTGATATAGGAAGCATAGCCCTGACGGCCTAAGATTTGGGTGCTGGAAAATTATCGTCTAGGCCAAAGATGGGCAGGTGCGTCATCGAGGCTGATTTTGTGGCCCTTGACCCTTTGAGACTGCATTTTTTCTGGCCAATAAAGTACGAATCCTCTAGCAGAAGCAGCTCACAATTAAATAGGTTGCAGCCCCTAACCCAGTTGTTTAACATTTAAAAAGCATTAGCTATAAGTAACCCAGTCTCTTATGGATTTGGGGTTTTCAGCAGCCATTGCAACCTCTGGGGTGTTGCAGGAGAAGGAATTTGGCCCCTGAATCCCACAACTCTTGCCTAATCTAGGGTAAGGGTAGCCAATGTAGTGTCCTATGGGAATGCAGATCTCCTGAACTCCAACCAGCATGGCCGAGGAGAAGTCCAAAACATTAAGGACACAAATTTGCCTATTCATTTAAGGAGGAAATGCCAAATAAAATGGAAGAACAAGAAGCATCTGGGCCTTCTGCATAGCAATTCTTCCACCAGAAGAATTCCACAAGAATGCTTCTGTTTTGGTTTCTCTGTGTTTAAAGCAATGCATCTCTGAGACAGAAACAAATCTTCAAAGCATGGAGTTGGGAGAGGGGGAAAGAGCGTGCCACATGTCACAACACATGCAGAGTCTTAGCCCCACAACAGTGCCCAGCCTTTGCTTGTGCTGAACTGCGTGCTCTTCATTGGCCATAGTGTCATTCCACAGAGCTGGCTTATTACAGATAAGCCAACCCTCTCCCCTTCACGTGTCAGCCTGCATGCTGCAGATGCTGTTCAGCTGCGTGCCATGCAGGAGCTCACAGACTGCCCAGATGGGCACCACAAGACATGTGCAGCATTCATTTGCTTGGCATCAGCAGCTTTTGCGCTTCTTATCAGAATGCCTGACTTTTCAGGTAGTCGTTCTCTATTAGCTCTTTAGTATAACATGGTGGGCCACTCAGGTGGGCAAAGAGAATGTGGTCATTGTATGTAATAACATGAACAGACCCAGTTTTCCTCTATTTCTAAAGAACATTGAAAAGGGATGCTGTTGCTTTAAACTTGTTCAAGTAAATGAGTTTGCAAACATTTTAAAATATGAATTAAGCAATGGCATACATGAAAAGTCTGCAGTGCAATGTTGTGTGCATTTACTTGTAAAGATTTGCCATTTTCTTCAGGTGCACAACTTAACAACTTGAGAGAAACTTCATTTCTCTTAAAAAAATTGTTAACAGCCCTGTCTACTGCAATGAACAGGCATGCATAAATTCCTCTTCATAGTAGGGGAAACAGCAGCAAGTTTACTTAATCCCTTCTGCAAGTGTATTCAATTAGATGAGTATTTATCTAGACTGAGAACATCTTCAGGATGTTCCCATAATAATGTTAAAACATAGTGGACTCAGCATGCCAAGGTTCTGCCCCTTCCTTGGAGCATTCTTCAACTGTGTGGTGGGCATACCAAGCAGAGGTTTATGGGAACTGATTGTAAGAGCAGCAGCCACACAGAAGCAACCTTGTTTCTTAATAGGGTGGTGCTGAGCATTTAGTGGAGCAGAGCTGAGAGCCTGTATGGCTTGTAGCTTCATTTATTGACCCCATAAGACCTCCATGTTTTGAGTGCAGCCACGGTCTCCTCAGTTTCCATGTTGTGACTGCCTTTCCTTGCTTTCTTTTGTTCACCTCCAGTGATTAGAGTCACAATCCAGCAACGCTGCCCAACAATTTACAGTGTGAAAGCACCTTCTCTCCCCAGCTTTTTTCCACCTGAAATCAAAGCTTTATTGGTCCTGGATATTTGTTGAGCCGCACACCCTTATGATGTCATTTTTTTCTTTTTAAGGGTTTTCTCTGTCACTGTTGACAGGGCAGGATGGCCAAATTGTGATTTGACTTTCAATTACCATAGTAATAGTCATGGTGACAGACTTGTTTATGCAAATAACCAGCATTCCTTACTATCTATCTGCTACCCATTATTACAGGGGCTGTTGTTGAAGCTCTGGTAGCTTTTTGTGTCTTGCTGTGTTCAGTCATACTTGGCTTCTTCTCTTTGGAAGTTCTTTTTGTTTTCTGGTATACATCCCAGGAGTCAACTTTAAAACTTTGAACTAGCTATAAAGTGAAACAGAAATTTGTCTGAGATACAAAAGAGCCCAAAAGAGGACTCAGTAGGCAACTTGAGTTTTTATATATTATGTTAGGATCATAGAAACTTGGAAGAATTGGAAGGGGCCAAATGGGTTATCTTGTCCAACCCCCTGCCATATAGGAATACACAGCTGTAGCACCCCTGAAAGATGCCCACCCAACCTCTGTTTAAAGACCTACAAAGAAGGAGACTCCACCAACCCGTAAGGCAATTTATTCCATTGTTGAACAGTTCTTATAGTAAAGAACTGACAATGTTGCAATTAAATGCATGTGTATTCTGTATCAGCTCTCTCGCTGTCACCATGTGTTGACTGCACGCACAATCTAATTTTCATTTATTGTTGTTATGACATGAGACCTCCAAACCTTGGGGCCTATTTTATAGAATCATAGAAATGTAGAGTTGGAAGAGACTACAGGGGCCATCCAGTCCAACCCCCTGCCATGCAGGAACACCCTCAAAGCACTCCCGACAGATGGCCATCCAGCCTCTGCTTAAAAACCTCCAAGGAAGGAGACTCCACCACACTCCGAGGCAGCAGATTCCACTGCCAGGCAGCCCTGACTGTCAGGAAGTTCTTCCTGAGGTTCAGGTGGAATCTCCTTTCCTACAGCTTGAATCCATTGCTCCTTGTCCTGGTCTCTGCTGTATTTCTGAACAGAAATACAGCACTGTGGTAGAAGTTTCTCCATGGCTTGAAAATTCTTGTGGCATCTTAGTTAGAAATCTACCAACTGTCTTTTGGCAGACTGTGTGAACACGACACATAAGGACTGGAAACAACAAAGTGATGGTTGTTGTTATGTGGCTTCAAGTCATTTCCAAATTACAGCAACCCTAAGGTGAGCCTATCATGGGGTTTTCTGGGTCTGGAAGTGTGTGACATGTCCAGGGTCACCCAGTAGATTTCCATGATTGAGTAGGGAATCAATTCCTGACTTCCAGGTTCATAGTCCAGTGCTCAAACTACTATATCACACTGACTGTAAGCAGACTGATACATTGCAGGAAAGAAATGGTGGAGGACAGTCTTGCCTAGAAACAAGACAAGAGGCAGGCAAGTCCAAGTACAGTTTAAAATAGCACCCTGTAGTTCTCCCCTTCCTAAAAAAAATTAGCTTGCCTCAAGCCAAGAAGTGAGGGGTTTCTGCACAATTCCTGCATGCCTTTGCCTTCTCCTCCAAAGATGCTATCTTCTCAGTTACCATCTACTGAGCTACTAGGAAAACCTGCCAAGTAGTTGGTGGAGACATTACTGTTACTCCATTACATGACTGTGCAAGTGCTGCCTTACAACAGCACAAAAAGCAGACACGGCCTGTTGACATGCATGCATAAGGCAGCTCGATGGAAGTAGGTTGGATTATGCATATTTGCAGCTGTACTTCCTTCTGGCAGTAGTGACACTATAGCATGCCGAAGTGTGAGCACAGAAGCTTCCAGCTGAATTTGCCCTCCATATTTATCACTGAATTTATTTCGTCATTACTGGCTGCCTTGAGCACCCTTTGTGGAAATGTGGGATGCAAGTGGACCGTAACAGACTTTGTTCCTAGCAGAGTGGTATGGAAATGCTTTACCGGGGAAGAGGTGAAGTAGGCTTCTTAATGAAAGATTAAAAAGCTGTCTCAGAGAAAGGCTTTTGAGGCCTTGATGCTTAAAAGAGCATCTCTTTCTGTATACACTTGCCTGACCAATGAAACATGGAGGGGAGGTTCTCTGTGTCCCACCACTGGGAGCATTTATTAAATTCACATCTGTGAAATACTGCTGCTGGAAGGTGTGCAGGTGATTCCTAGATGACACTGGACTTCAGGCTGCAAATTTATCACTGCTGGTGTTTCTGCAAAATAGCTCTCATATCCCTTTTCTCAATGAATCTCCATCTTTTCAGTCAGCCCACTCCACACCATCACCCAGCCATTGCTTGTGTGATGCTTAAATGGAGAGAGAACCCACTGGTGACTCATGAATTGGAAGCTGGTGCTTAACAGACCACTGCTAATCAGTGTGAGAGAAAACTGATAGCACTCTGGTATATTTCTGCAAGACAGGGACTGTTTTTGTGGAACTGAAATATAGCATGGAACTGAAATTATCTCTCATTATTTTATAGTGTTCATTAATAGAGTTCTGACGTCTGCCAAGTGGCTGAATGAACAGGGTACAGCCTATTTTAATTTAATTTTTATTTTATATCTTGCCTTGCTTCCAGGGCAGTATCCAAGGAAGCATAATGTTCAGACATGAATCCCAGCTGTTAGCCTCTAATGTTCAGCCATTTCAATACCTTTCTACCCCCCCCCCCCAAATGCAGTGTTAAACAAATAGCCAGTATAGCTTTGGGCGTAATTGACCTTAAGGAGTGTCTGCATCTCCTCAAATTGTCTACTCCTGCAGGAACTAATTAAGCTTAGGTAACTCTCTAGTCTTGTCTGTGCAGAAATTCATTTCTTTCTCCTTTCTTTCCCCCGCTGGCAAGGTGAGAGGATCCTGGGCTATGCTGAAGAACCTTGTTATCTCTGGTTTGTCATGGAGTACTGTGAAGGGGGAGACCTGAACCAGTACATTCTTTCCCGCAGACCGGATCCCGCCACCAACAAGAGTTTTATGCTCCAGCTGACGAGCGCCATTGCCTTCCTGCACAAGAATCACATTGTGCATAGGGACCTGAAGCCAGACAACATCCTGATCACAGAGAAATCAGGCACTCCCATTCTCAAGGTGGCTGACTTTGGGCTCAGTAAGGTCTGTGCCGGCTTGACTGCTCGAGGCAAGGACGGGGGAAATGATAACAAAAATGTGAATGTGAACAAGTACTGGCTGTCGTCTGCTTGTGGCTCAGACTTCTACATGGCTCCTGAGGTCTGGGAGGGACACTACACTGCCAAGGCAGACATCTTTGCCCTGGGCATCATTATCTGGGCAATGATTGAGAGGATAACATTTATTGATGCTGAGACCAAGAAGGAGCTGCTGGGGACCTACATCAAGCAGGGGACTGAGATTGTACCCGTCGGGGAGGCGCTGCTAGAAAACCCAAAGATGGAGTTGCACATCCCCCAGAAACGCAGGACTTCCATGTCTGAGGGGATCAAGCAGCTCTTGAAAGACATGTTGGCTGCTAACCCACAGGATCGACCCGATGCCTTTGAGCTTGAATCCAGGATGGACCAGGTTACTTGTGCTGCTTAAACTCAGGTCAGCCAGTGTTGGTGTGCTTTGAAAACTGGGGTAAGTGTTCTGCAGCGTTGATTTGCTTGTTTGATCCTGTTGGTTGCAAAATGTAGTGGGCGGATGGAACCCTTTTGAGTGTCAGTGGCTGTACACTCACATTCCAGTGCATTGTTCTTTCCCTCTGTGGGTTCTTCATCCACCCTGTCTAGTTTTTCCTTTAAATAAAAATCCTTCAGGAAGATGTAGAACAGAATCTATAATTGCACATTTCATCAGATGCTATGAGGGCATTTCATGTCTCACAGTTCCCTTCCTTTCTAGCTATATAAGCTAGATTGCATGTAGTCACTTAGACCAAGAAACGGACCATTACTTAAAAAACCCATCTTGGTTTGTGATACTGTGAGCACTGCATGCATGAGCAGGTTGAGTAGTGACTACATTTATAAAGGTTTCATTTACAGAAGATTTAATTAATTACCTTTATATATGAACAACAGTATGAAGCACAAAGCATTCTTTTGTTTAAATGATGTGCCCATGTTGCAGCATGCGTAATTGTAGAGGAATCATTCCTTTTGTATGTGAGAGAGAATGGAGAATGTGTTTTGTAAGATGTTGAGTGTTGCCACCTGTACTTTTATAACAAGTTAAACTTAAAAAAATTGCCTGCACATTTAGTTGGAGACATTTTTAATTGGTTAAAAAGACTTGAAATCGTTCAGTTTATGCAGCCACTAAGGGAAGCCCTACTTGACTCCTGCTGTGAGAACAGTGAGCTGCTGTTTGTAAGCCCAATTATGCTGTGGCACACTTACTGCCATTCAAGTGCCTTTTATACAGCAGTACCATAGTTTGAGGTCTCCTGGAAGAAGAATTTGAGTAGCCCCTTCCTTCCCCTTTTGAGTAGGATGGCTTTTGCTCAACCTTTTCCTCCCTTTGTACATGCTGATGCAGAGCAGCTGATATAGCACTCTTCTTCTGGAATAACCTCCTGTACAAAAAGTCCAGACTAGAGGAACAGGCAGAGTCTTGCTTGACATTAGCCTGGATTGAGGGACTATGATGGGAGAGGAGTTGCCTTTCTCTCAGGTTCTTAGCTCAGGCAATGAAGGATAGAAAGACTCTCCCATCACTGTTCCTTATGGAGTTGCAGAAATACTCCAAAAGCAGTGAGAAAGTCTTGATACCTTCTGAGAGTCTCTAAGGCTCTCCACATCATGAGGAAGAGCTCTCACACTTCTGTAAGCTCAGGTGAAGTGTTCAGCAGTATTCTGTGACACTGCATTTATTAGGTTAAGAGAAATGCCTACTGATGGCAAACCACCAGTGAGTGTGTATGTGGATCTTAACTTATTGGGATGAGGAGGGCTCCCTGGTAGTCTGGAGCCTTGGATAGTTGCTACATGACTGCTTTGTATTATCCTCACTTAACCAGAATGACAGAGTGGACTCTTCAGAGACCCAGACTGGGTGCTGCTTAGTGGAAGTTGCTTGGGCAACAGCGCACAAGGGTTACTTGCTTTCTGTGCTGCAGGGTGTTGGCTTCCTGAGAGCCATTGTGAGAAACTGAATGCTAGGCTAGATAGACCTTTGGTCTGATGCACTGGGGCCATTCCACCATGCAGGGATTTGGCTTACAGCCATTGTTAACTCCTGTCCCTTTTACACAGTTTCACTTCCCTGCTCCAATTCCTGAAAAGTGAAAGTCACGTGTGAAAGAAAAATGCATGAAACAACAGCAAGAAAAAGTTGCAGGCTTACCTAATTCAATACACTAGCAGCATTTGGATTTCACATTCTTGAATTCAGTGTTTTTAAGCTGAAAGGGGGGTACCAGACATACTGACCCATTCATCCTAGTATCTCTTCATGTAAATAGTCACAGTACCTGCATTCCCAGCCTTCCCTTAGTACAGATTAACCATGAGACAAGCTAAGCAACAACCTGCCTGAGGATTTTCTCCTTCAAACAAGGGCTTCCCAGTTTCCTGGGTTCACCAGGAAGGAATGTAGTTGGTCTTGTTTGGTCTCGCCCTGCATCCAGAACTGCATCAGGACCAACTGTCTGTGGAGCGCATGAACACAGTGGTCAATTGTGTTCCCCTTTTCAGGAAGCGCTAACTAAGGGAAGAGCTTCATCTGGCCCTCTAGATATTGCGGGGCTGCAACTGCCAGCATTCCTGGCTACTGACTGTGCTAACTAGGGCTGCTTCGTCTTAACTTCCAGTATCATCTGGATGACTTCATGATTCCCATCCCTGTACTAGCTGGTCAGTGGGGCTCAGTCAGGGAGTTTGGTACTCTATGTCTTCTCTACCATTCTGAAACTTAAAATGGAAACAAAGGACACCTTGTTTCTGTTCCAAGCATTTCCAGCAAAACACCTACACATTTCAGGAATGGGAAGACTCTTAGATCATTTGCAATGCTATATACAGTGCATTACAAGAGATGTGCAAAGTCATAGAACTTGGCTTGAAATTATGGAAAACTGCCATTATTTTTGAGAGGCATTCCCAAAACGCTACTACAGTGGATGATCTTTCTACTAGAATAAAATGACAGAAGCCAGTACTGCCAGATGCAAATCAATGTGGGTGAGCAAGATTGGAAATTTGGCAAGAAAGGTGACTCTTGGTACACAGCAAAGTGAACGTGGATATCTGAAGGATGGAGAGGAAGCAAGGGTGGTTATTTTATTCTTAGGGCAGGCCTGCATAGATTATACTGCATTTCAGACCACAACCTACAGAGATTGGCTCACCAGGGTCTCAGTAAAATTGGTTCCATGACTGGAAGTTGTTTAGGACTCAGACACACCCTACATCGTTGATGAATTGCATGTGGTAGGTCATGAATTATGCAGGCTTGCAGTAGGGCCCAACTGTTAAACTGCTTTTCCGAGAGTAAATCTTGTATCTGTAACCCCTGGTCTCCCTGTTTGAGCAACAGAGAGGTTGTATATGAAAGGTGTTGTGGCAGCTTCATCTCCAAATTTCCTGCAGCTGCTAGGACTGTCCTGTCCTTCAGCATGAATTTCAGAGGTTACATAAAAGTGATGTGCCGTTCTTTCCCTGTTCATCATGCACTTGGATAACACTGTTATGTGAATTGTTGCCTAGAACTGGCTGTTACCTTCTCAAAAACCCCATTCAGTGGTTGCTGTTCTACAGAAAAACTTACATACAACCTTGTGTTTGATATGAGAACAAGAAGCCTATTTTAGTGAACTACTCAGGCTACAAGGCTCAGAAAGACTGCTGATTTTCTCTGAAGAACTTGTATAAAAAGGGGAATGCTGCTATAATGCAGTAAAAAGAAATGTGCTAAGGGTCCTATGAAGAGCTCTGAACTTTCTCATCAAAGTGACCCATCCAAGTCACCTAATGGCCTTTGACATTATTGGTAAAGTGAATCCATTTAAAGATGCTTGCCCCAAAGCCCTCTCCATCTGACAAAGCTAGACTTCTTCTCTGCCCTGACCTAAATGCATCCCTTTCCATGCTGGGTGGTGTTATCATCTTTGGAAGCGTTGCCTTTAGATGAATGCTCAACATGAGGAGGTCAGCAGCTTTATGAGACAACACTTTTGATGTAGGAGTGAACCTTCAAAAATATCTAGCTTCCAAGTACAAAGTCTTGCTGTCTTTTCTGTAAGTTTTCTAGGAAGTGAAGACATGAGAGAATGTTACTTCTCCGGTAAACAGATAAGAATGCGAGTTTAAATCTGCCTTGTGTTTATTTCCATGAGCTACCTTTTGATGTAATGAGAGCTGTCTCTCAAACTATTTGATAAGACTATTGGGGGCTGGGTATATGGAAATGCTGAAGAGGATGACTTTCTTCTTGAGTTTGAGGAGATGATGGTGTCATCACTCAGTATTCATCTCGCCCCTCCCAATGTCTGTTTGCCATCTGTGATCATTCATGCTCAGCTAACATTGCTGCTGAGTTGCATAACCAGGCTGTGCCCTCTGGAGGAAATTCCTCCTGCCCCATCTCTTTAGAATGTGAAATGAAAAACTAATAAACACTGTGAGGGGACAGACCTGCCTTCCAGCTATTTAGTCTTAAGGCTCAGCTGCCTTTTCCTTCCACCTCGCCCTCTTGCCAGGGTCTGAGGTGGTAAGGACTCTCCTTCAAGAGCACAGCTGCTGTGAAAGAGGATGCCCTTTATGCAACAGAAAGGGATGTGCCACACTGACCATCCCCTTGTTTGCATCTGAGCAGAGCTCTCGGAAGTGGATACAGCACTGTTTGATGGAGGCATTGTTGTTTGCTTTGGCTCTGCAGCAGTGGTGGTGATGACAGTGATCCCTTAGCCTAGCAGAATCCCATGGAAGACAGGTCCTTGTGGCTGGGCTTTTCTGGTTTTTCTTTGTTGTGGCTCTGCTTTCACAATAATTTATCCCGGGGCACAAACTTAGACCAAATCAGGGTAGGTGGTCCATTAACCCAGTACAGTCTTCCCTCCTGGAGGCCCTTTCCACACACTGTTTGGTTCAGTTGATTTAACTGGAGATCCCTGGAATTGAACTTGAGGCCTTCTACATCTGACCTTAGATCGTGAAATCTGTACTCTGCTGTCTGCCCACACCCCATTTGTTTGCGTCTAAGAGCTGACATGAGCTGAAAGTCTTCAACCTTTACTTGGGGACTCTTGAATTGCCCCTTATCCTGTGAATCTTGTAAACAGCCTCCCTGCTATTATTTCTAAAGCACAGCTCCCCAGAGGGGCACAGTGAACTGTGAATGACCTGATTCAGGCAGCAAAGGGGTGTACCTAAGAGATGCCCCAGAACTTCTTGTTAATATAAATTGAGGGGTGGGATCCTCCCGCTCCAGAGGGAATCTAAGCCTTCATTGTCTAAGCTTGATTGAATTCACCCAAGTTACTAGTGGTAACCTCCAAAGAAAAAGCAAGAATTGTTGTTTCCAATCAAGGGAAATGTTGTCCAGCGTTATTTCTATCAGTGAGGGAAGTGTGTATGTTTATGTGCTTGGTATTTGTATCTCCCTTCCAACTACTGACCCTGTTTAGCTTCCAAGATCAGATGGGATTTGGTGCCTTGGTAGGTTGGGCCATAAATTCTCTCTGCCAGTATCCGCAGAGGGAATTTTACCACAGACACCCTCTGAAGTTGCCATGGGGAACAAAATGAAACTTTGCACTGCTCAGAGAGCTGCTGTTCTGTAAGATCATTTCTCGTGCAGGGGAATATTTGATTGAATTCAACTGGACAGACTGTAACCACTAATGGCCTGGCTGTGGGTACAATTTGCAATTCTTTACTTGGTGCAGTGAGTCTCCAAGATAAAAGAGGGACAATTGCCTGTGTCCAGCTGTGTGTTGGACTGGACAGAGTCTCAGCTTGATCTGTGGCCCTGCAGGACTTTTAGTAACTCTTCGATGTGCAGTACTAGTGAGAAAACCTTTGCTTCCATTGGTTTGATCAACATCTTGTAAATATAATTTATTACCGTGCTGTAAGATAATAGTGATCATACTGGTTTCCCTGGGTTCCAAGGATTTGGAGGGGCCGTTGGAGAGGAAGCACTCTGAAGCTTGATCTGTCTTGATCTGGACTACTCCCAGATTATGAGGAAGAATCTGAATGTTGAAACCCATTACATTGACTTGAGTCAAACACCCATTACTGAGGAACGATTAAATAAATCTCTTATTTTCCTTACCTGTGTTCTCTGCCAAGTGTCTGCCCTCCCCTTTTCAATCTCCCTTATGATAGATTCTTAAGCACCATAAGACTACACACAAAAAGAAATAAATGTACTCATTTAGCATTATGCTTATTTCATTATTTCAGACTGAGCAAAAATTGGAACATCTGAGCAAGAGTACAGATGAAAGAAATGTGAGAACAAGTGCCAGAAACAGTCTAGATTTGTAAGCATTCATTATAGAAGGGAACCTCCCACCTGTAGAGATTCTTCCATCTGACTCAGAGAGGTCTCCTTTGCTGGCCTCTCCCCACTGCTCAGCTCCTGCCCCGATCACCAAGTGAAATGGAAAACTTTCTCTGGTCAGTGATCAGAGAAATTGGCAGGGATTCCTAGCACTTCATTTTACTTTCCTATCCAAGGAGGATGAAGCAACATAAATGGAGCCAGTTCTAGGCTATTCTGCACACCCCAGTTGGGTTTTTGACTGTATTACATTCTCCTTCATTGCAGAATGCCCCTTTTATTGGGTGAACCAGGGAGCCAGTGAAATGGGGGGGCGCAGAACGAACCCTGCCATCATCTGGCCTCCCTACATAAATGTTCTTCACCCTGGAGGTGATTTACTGTGTGTGAGAATGGGGTGTATATTTACAGTTGTACCAAGTATAGTTATCTGCTAGGGTTTTGTTCCAAGACATCCCCTCTCTATGGATACCAGAAGTCCATGGATGCTGAAGTCCCATTATATGCAATTGCATCCCTTATATAAAATGGCAAAATAGAGCTTTGCTTTTTGGATTTTTAATTTTTAGTATTTTCAATCTGTGGATGGTTAAACGCGTGGATACAGAGTCTGTGGGTGCAGAAGGCAGACTGTACACACACAAACGTTGGAATCCTCTGTGGATTTAACCAGAGCTGAGCCTTATAATGACCCTTTCCGGCAGCATGCCATCTCTGTCAGCTAGCATCTGAACCAGAAATGTACTTCCTTTTCTCCACTGATCCTATAAAATAGATGTTCCTGTTCTGCTTAATGTTGCTCTAATTATAGCAGCTTCAGCTGAGCACTCTTCTCTTAAGGGGCCAATTTTTTTAACTGTCTCTAGCTTCACTTTCAAAAAGCACCCTTGCCAAACCCAACAAGAAAATTAGAGCCTGAGAAGATCCATTGCTAATTAATACAGACCATTAGAAATTGTTTTCTGCTTAAGAGATCTTTCAGCTAATTGGGCCTTTCACTGAGGAGTTTGTCCCAAGAAACATGGTTACTTAGTTTGCACGCACAAGCAAAAGCTAGCCCAAACTTCCCTTCTCTGGAGATTCCAGGGCTGTGTGTCAAGGAGGGAAAGGCAAGGGGCCTGAGCTAGAAGCCCAATAATTGACTTAATGCTTATTTGTGTTCTCTAGCTCAGCTACCTGGTTACTGAGGCTTCCATAGGGATGGTGAAGCTTGACTTGTTATGTCGTTTCAGAAGAGAAATGGATAATTTCCATGTAACACATTCTTAAAATCATTTATAGATTGTAAACACACAAACTGAAGGCTATTCTACATATCTTTGATGCCCTTGATTTAATGATGCTTTATAATGTAGAAAAGGCTTGAAATACATTCTAGATAATCCTTGCAGTGCCCTGATAAAGTCATCAGTACCATTTCTGCAATAGGCCTAAATACCTTAAAGGCACTAGATCATGTCTGATCTTGAAAGCTATGCAGGGACAGCCATGAGTAGTACTTGGATGGGAGACAACAAATTCCAAGTGCTGTAGGCTATATTTCAGAGGAAGGAAGTGGCAAAGCCACCTCTGAATATTCCTTGCCTAAGAAAGCCCTATGAAATTTCTGGGGGCAACATAAGTCAGTAGGCGGCTTGAAGCCACTTATATACATAACTCAGTTAATAAACTAGATGTATTCCTAGGCAGGACTTCTTTAGCAGAAAATCTGGCATTGGAGTCAGAAATAATACGGAAAGAATAGGCATAGATTCCTGCACTGTAAAAAAAAGAAGAGCAGTTCATATTTCAGCAGAAATTTTATTCTATACCATATGGACATGTGAAATGAAACAGTGAGGTCAGGTAAGCCTTGTTTAAAGTAAATCATGAATCTTCCAGAGACAATTGAAGTTTACTCAAAATGTACCCAAGGATTTTTTTTTCCTTTCACCAGCATCCGCTTTACTTAGGAGTTCCATTTTAGTGAGCAGACTTACAGATCTATGCTTCTTTAACATGCTTATCTTTAACAAGCTCATCTGCTTTCCCCCTTCTGTTTTGCTGTTCACACATGCTTAGTAAGGGATTCTAGAAATAGCAGTTGTTTACCTTGCCTATTGTAACAGATGCACACTGCTGTAGTAGTGTGAGCCACAGAAGAATCCCATTCTTTCCCAGGCTTTTATTGCCAGTACCAGGTGCTGTGGGCTATATTTCAGAGAGAGGAACTGTAAAATTCATAAGTTTGCCATCAGTCAACTTGAAGGCACATACCCACCCATGTTATTTCTCTATGCCTTTGTCTTGAGGTTGGATAGACAGTAGAGCTGAGAGTGATCCATTTAGCAAGCTGGGGTGAGGTGAATTCAGGACTTCCTGGCTCTTTTTAGCCCATTATATAATACCAGTTCGCACTGAGGCTTTGGCAGCAGATATGGTCGGACAGTTGTGTTTGGTAGCGTCCATAGAATCATAGAATCATAGAAATGTAGAGTTGGAAGAGACCACACAGGCCATCCAGTCCAACCCCCTGCCATGCAGGAACACCCTCAAAGCAATCCCAACAGATGGCCATCAAGCCTCTGCTTAAAAACCTCCAAGGAAGGAGACTCCACTACACTCCGAGGCAGCAGATTCCATTGCCGGACAGCCCTGACTGTCAGGAAGTTCATCCTGAGCTTCAGGTGGAATCTCCTTTCCTGCAGCTTGAATCCATTGCTCCTTGTCCTGGTCTCTGGAGCAGCAGAAAACAAGCCCCCTCCTTTACGTGGCATCCCTTCAAATATTTAAACATGGCTATCATGTCCCCTCTTAACCTCCTCTTCTGCAGACTAAACATACCCAGCTCTCTAAGTCTATCCTCATAGGGCATGGCTTCCAGGCCTCTCACCATTTTGGTCACCCTCCTCTGGACTTGCTCCAGCTTGTCAATATCCTCCTTGAATTGGGGTGCCCAGAACTGGACACAGGATTCAAGATGGGGTCTAACCAAAGCAGAGTAGAGTGGTACCAGTACCTCCCTCGATCTAGACACCATACTCCTATTGATGCAGCCGAGAATTGCATTGGCTTTCTTGGCTGCCGCATCACACCGCTGACTCATGTTCAGCTTGTGGTCTATGAAGACTCCTAGATCCCTATATAGTTCCGGTTTCATGGAACTATATCATGTTTGGGAGACCTAAAAGGGTGGCCAAATAGAATAGTTGTTGAAGCACCCCCCACATTCTATGGCATTTGCCCTGTAGTACTTTGACTGTGGACTCGAATAGATTGCATTTTTATCAAGCAGTTAGCAATTGATGGATGGGTGGCTCTTTTAAAATATCAGAAAAAAGCAAGGAACCAATCCAACTCAGGATCCTGGTGTGAAGATGTTAAAGGGGCGGGGGGCTTATCCCTTTGCTGTGTGCTGGTCCAGGGCTCCTCACTGTAATAAAGCTTGTCTCCTTATTACTGCTTGCCTAAATGGTGTCTCAATCTTATTTGGCTCTATGACTCTTCCTCATCTTTCCTTCACTTCACCAGCCTGTTTTCAGGTCTGTATTCAGAAGTTACTAAGCAATATATAGTATCCAACCAAGCTATGATTTATAAGCTGAAACCAATACAGTGCATAGGGAGAGGGAAGATCAAAACTTGAGCTAGTACAGTTTGCCTGAAAGCTATGGCCAAAGAGGCAAACAGATGAAAGAAGAAGTGAAACTGTATTGGAAGAGGCCAAAATCAGCAGCTAGTTGGATTACTGTGACTCTTGAACTCAGCATGTAAAGCATTATATAACAATTGAGTGACGATGGCCATGGCAGCTGGTGTATAAGGAAATGCAAAATGGAGGAAGAAATTCTGGTGTAGGTACACTGGAGTTGTACAGATGGTTTACTGTATACAGAACAATATGGGCAGCAACCTAGGTCCTCTTGATTATTGTTTAGATGAACCTTATGCTCAGATCTTCTGCACTTTGACTCGATTAACCAGTTCTTTTCCAAGGATATGTGGGATTAGGGAGTGATTGTTTGGATAGGAAGACTGTTATAAACCTCAGTTAGTCTTGCAAATATATTTGAAATCATAGTTAGCATTGTCAGACAGTTACAGGGGAAATCTTTGATCTTAAGTCACCCTCTGATCTTTCTACAGCACAGTCCACCAAGAGTCTCTGCCTTTGCACTCCAAGGTACTGAGAGTGGCAGAGAATAGTAGTTGTTAAGCCAGGATTTTAAAAACCAAACCATGTACTTGAGGTTAAAAGTTAAAAACTTCACTGCAGTGATAGTCCCTAAGCCAGGATTTCTCAACCAGAATTTCCTTGGAACCTTAGGGTTCTGCAAAAAGCCACTAGGGATTCCATGAGAGGTTGTAATTGGAAAGAAGAAATTTCTTTCAGCTGTAGATATAATTTTTATGCAGTGGTTATTTTTATTTATTATTTATTTATTTATTTGTATCCCACCTCTCCATGTGGATTGAGGCGGTGAACAACTTACAAATAGCATGTATTTCGAAACATTTCTATACATGCCCCCAACAAGCTGGGTACTCATTTTACCAACCTGCGAAAGGATGGAAGGCTGAGTCAACCGTGGAGCCAGGCAGGATCGAACTCACAACCTTGTGGCTTGCAGTACTGGCATTTAACCACTGCGCCACCAGGGCTCTCTTATCAGAGACCTAAACATCATTTCAAGAGTTCTTCAGCATAAAAAAGATAAGAGTAAGGCTGATGTAAGCATTTTTTTGTGTGGATTCAACCTTCATATCTGTTTCTGTTGACTAAATGGATTTTAATGTTTATATTTCACCCATATATGGATATACTCCAAGAGAAGGTTTTGTTGGTGATTGCAAACTCCCAAAGTAATTAGATGGCCTAGTGTTCACACCAAGTACTAATAAACCAAAAATAAACTTGCAAGCTCTTTGGGTTACGTATGAAAATTGATACCACAGGTGACAGTAACATCGCTTTATGGGTCACAGAATACAGTTGTACGCCTATTTAAATGGATAAACTTCAACTGGAAATCTAGGTGCATGTTTTGCTTGTGGCATAGCTTCATTTTATGTAGCATATAATGACACTACTGTTATTCAAGTTGAATTTTTTCTGAAAAAAACTTCCCCACTGCGCAATTAAGGCTGGGATTGTAGGACTTGCATAGGCCTCTGCATATCTTCTTCCAGCCAGTGCATCAGTTCACAGCCTTTGACTGTGACAGGTTGAGAGTTGTCCACTTTGGTTGCTAGTGAAGTCCACCTTTGCTCTACCAGCCTGTCTGATCTTGATCTCTTTGAAATACTTTCCCCTGTGTTTCTCCTCCTTGATAAATGATGTCAGTTGTGTAGTACTTGATAGCTGACTGTGTTGATTGAATACTTCCCACTGATCATGACCTTCCTTAGAACAGACGGTTCTTTGCCTCAGTAACATGTCATGTGTCAGAGGCTAACTTTTGTTTTTCCCAGTAAAGCGGAAAGTCATATCACACTCAGTGAATGTAGGCCTCTGCTCTTAATAGTGTCATGGTCCCATGTGAAGAATGCTCAGAAGACTTTGTGCGTAAAAGTGTCTTGTCTTACAGCAAAGTAATGGAGTGGCAGAGATGTTGTGACATCTCACAGCCGCCACTGTCTTTGAAGTTCGGATGTTTGACAGGATATGAGTATTGAGATCCTTACCCTAATTTCTTTATTTCTGTGTATTTTGGCTTTTTTTCAAAATGATTCTATGTACAGTTCTGAAGATTTAAGTGTATGATCTGGATTGGCCCAAGCCTTATTGCAGGGAACACACTTATAGATCTCTGTCCATGTCTACTGATGTTGGGTGTTACTGGAATGGGTAGGTGTCCCATGGTTGACCTTGCCCTCAAGTGCTGTGCTGGATGCAATGATGTGTCACATCCCTTGAGGTTCAGGTATAGGAGTTGGGGTGGCCCAGAGCTCCATTTGGGGGATGCAGCTACAATTCTTTGTTCTTGTATACATGTATGCCTCTGTTAATGAAGTAGATGTATTCCTGGGCATGATTTCTTTGACTGCACATTTGGTACCAGAGGCAGAAATAACATGGAAGTCATATGGATGGGTTCTTCTACCATACCAAAAAAGAGCAGTACAACATTCAAGCTGCAGGAAAGGAGATTCCACCTGAACCTCAGGAAGAACTTCCTGACAGTCAGGGCTGTCCGGCAGTGGACTGTGCTGCCTCGGAGTGCGGTGGAGTCTCCTTCCTTGGAGGTTTTTAAGCAGAGGCTGGATGGCCATCTGTCGGGAGTGCTTTGAGGGTGTTCCTGCATGGCTGAAGAGGGTTGGACTGGATGGACCCTGGGGTCTCTTCCAACTCTACATTTCTATGATTCTATGTTGCAGCAACCTTTTTATCTAAAACTGACATTATGCCCATGTAAAATAAAAGAGCCATGTCAAGTAACCCTGACATAAGTAAACAAAAACATATTCAACTTTATCAAAACCACTTGAAAACTTCTTTAAAAATGCACCCAGGATGTTTTTTTTTGGGGGGGGGTGTCCCATCAGTTTCCACTTTTGTTATGATCTCCATTTTGGTGACCAAACTGACAGATCAGTGTTTTTTTAACATGCTGGAAGTAGCTAATGAAGTAAGCTTATCTGCTTTTCTGCTTTCTATTTTGCTATTCATGCACGCTCAGCAAGGGATTCTCTTTACCTTGCTTGTAGGTAGGTTTCCACAGGTACAGTGGGATCAGTTAGAGCCAAATCCCATCTTCCTTTTTTTCCCCAGCTCAGGCTTTATTGCACGCTTTACTGCAGGCATGCTACTGCCATCTGACACCAAAAGTCAGTATTTCTCCAGTCCTCCTTCACGATCCCCTCTATGCTGATGCTGCTAAAAACTGTCCAACTAGATAGAAGACAGGAAGGAAAAATGGGAATGAGTACAAAAAGGCTTTCTTTAAAAAAGAAAAAAGCTTATTTGTCAGAGACTTTGTCAACTTTTACGTAATTTGATTGTGACTGATGTGGTACCAAGGAACTCGCCAGTGTCTGGCAGGTATACAAAGCAATAGCCCAGAAATAATGCTGGTTCAGTTTATAGAAGAGACTGTGTAGGAAATGCAGGAATCCATGCAATGCACTCTGGGTCTTGTATTTTTTCCCTTTCTCATCTGTCTTAAGAGTCACAGGATTACTGAGTGACAAGACTGACCTTAGGCAAGATTTATGTAAATTACGAATGCATGCTTCATCATGTGTGTAATCATATTTGGCATCAGTCCTCTCATTATGTACCATCCTGCATACAGTTGGTCTTGTCTGATCACAGAAGTTAAGCAGGGCCTGGTCTGACTGGATTTTGGATGGGAGATTACCAGAGATTTCCAGTTACAGCTGTGAAAGAATCCTGCCTGGAAGGATGAACAGCCCTGGCTGTCAATCAGAGCTAGCCCTGTTGGACTAGAGGAATCAGTTGTCTGATTAAAAAAGGGCAGCTTCTTGTGTTTGTATTATATATGATGGGAAAAAATTGTTGAGGCCTATGGAGTCTTCCAGAATTGCACCTGTCTTGAGGTTTTGGGGAGATTGCTTGCTATGGGGTGGGTCCCAAGGACCACACTATGCCATTTTCAGCTCCTCCAGAGTGCAAGAAACCTTTGTCTTACTGGTATAGGGGCATTTTTGGGTAACCAGAAGTGATACCACTTTACTCCTTGATGATATTTTTGACTTTCCAGCAGAGTTTTTTGTTTTCCGATGTTTTAAGATGGGAGAGTCAAACAGCATCCTAAACCTTTTCTTACAACCTCTCTTACCAGCCACATGTCTTCTAACATTTGGTAAGGAAGCCTTCCTGGCTTAAAGAAAATGGTTGGTATTCAGGTATAGGAAATGCCTATTCTCTATGAAGGCTGGTTGTTTGATACACTTAAATATAAAGGATTTGGAGACCAAGAAAAAGATACATATAATTACTGTTTTTCCTTTTTCTTCCAGGATTTCTTACCAGGGACCTACAGTCTCCATAATGTACATGCATTGAGGAAAGCTGAGGATGGACCAGTTTGAACACCAGGATCTCTGGCAAAAGTGAAGCCTTGAGAGATTCTTCTTCAAAAGTTCCAGTGAGACATAAGAAGAGAAGGAATGATTGCAGCCCATTTCGTTATGAGACTATAAAAGTTTTTTTTTTTTTAATTTCTGTATTGCCCTTGATCTCCCTTCTGCCAACTCAGCTTTGTTCATCAACTAAATCTGTGCAGGTACTTCTGGAACTCCTCTGTTAGCTAAACAAAATACTGGGAAAGATCTGCATTTTTTTTCTGCTGCTGCTAAATACTGGAATTCTGGGCCAAGATGTTCCTAACATTTGTTCTTAATGCGGTTTTAAGCAGGGAGAGGTTCATTAGGGTGCTGAGGCCTGTTCCCAAATATGAGCAGTTTTCTTGTGGCTGCTACTGAGCCTCTGGAGTCAGAATCAAAAGGCAAGTTGGGAGAACTACCAGACCCCACTTCCTTTTCTAAGACTGTTCTTTGGTGGTGGAGCTTGGTAGGGGAAAAGTCTGATGATAATTAAAAGTGGGAACCCCCCTTTTCTTAAAGTGGCCCACAAATTATAAGCACTGTGGTAGCAGTGAAGGGCTTGCACATCAGTGTGCAAGCCCTTCACTGATGATGAAGGGTCAAGATGATGATGATATTTGGGGAGGATGGAGGGTGTGCACACAAGAAAGTGTAACCCTGTATGAATGTGGTTTGTCTGCCCAGTAAAAGCTTGCACATGCCAGGGACTGGTGGCTTGCTTGATTACGCATCTTGTTTGCTTGAATGGCTGTGACAGCCTAAAACTTGAGGCTGATCCCTCTTTGTAGGTCTCTTTTGCGTGTGTGGGCCATTTTGAGCCTGCTTGAGGACTTTCTGGGTAGATCTGAAGTAGATCTGCCTCACTGTAAATGAGAGTGTAAAGCACATTTTCTTCCTTGCCCTGTGTAAATAGGGCATTTTAAATTGTAGCAAATAAGAAACACATACACAGACTTGCCCTGCAGGCCTCTGGTTTGAACAGTGCTGTTGCTGACACTCCACTATTCCCGTAGGCCTAGCTGACCTGATCCAGTGAAGAACAAACCTTGGCAGTACAGTTGCTGGTTGTTGTTTGCTGTTGAGGGCAAAATTCTGCTCTGATACTTTTCTTAATTTGGTCTTGGTTTGTAGTATGTAAGCTATAGGAACCCCTACTGGTTTGTGGCACAGGTGAGATACATTGTCGTGAAGGAAAGCTCCTAGATCACAACTGTAAAACCAAAGCAACACTTTGTAGTGGCCTACTTGTAGGGTTACTTGTGTGTATCTTCACAATATTACCAAGACCAACATCTGTAGGCAGTATTTCTAAGACTCTGGAGAAGAGGCTGTGCTGTTTGTTTTGTGCCTCTTGGAAGACTTTGCTCCTTATAGTGCAGGCCATGAAAGAAGTTGCTTTTGTCTACTGTGCTGCTCTTGCATCCACTCTCATCCCCATTATATATCTTTCTGGGATGTGGCTCTCCACAACCAGAACATGGATAAACCAACTTCTTCCTTTGGTGGTAATTTGTGGCTTAGAAAATTTGCTTGTGGCTTTCCAGACCTTACCATTTGCAAATTCCTCTTGGTCTTGTCTGGATTTTTTTTTTAAACTCCAGAGTTCTAGTGGTTTTGAACTTCTCCTCTTTTCTCCTGCTCAAGTAGCATGGTCATTGGATTAGACTTCTAAGGAGAAATGGCAAGACATGTTGTAAACTGGGAAGGCCAAATAAAGGGAATGAAGAGTCCTTTCTGCTTAATAGATGGGAAATCTAAAAGTGTGAGAAATGCAGCTGTAGATTCTAGCTATCCTGATTTAGGCCATAATCTCTCTAATGACTGGCCTTTCTTCAGTTTTCTTGAACAGAATGATTACCAGATTTTAAGGACTGCAGAGTCCTTGTTCCTTAGGGCCAGTAATAAATTTCACTCACTTAAATCCCAGCAATTTAAAATAAGCGAGGTAGTCACAAAATGGCCAAACTTTCATAATCAAGTTCTCTTTCATCGTTCTCTGATGTAACAGTCCCACCTATCTACATGCAAGGTGGAAACAGCAATCTTTCAAACAAAAAGATGGGCTATTTTTCTGTCTCAAGAAGACTTGGCTCGGGTCAGGAACTCATCTGGTTAGCAACTTGAAACTTTTCTAAGAGGAGAGACTATAGGAAGCCTTTCTGGCCTGTTCAGACCTTTCAACACCACAGGTCTGCAGTTAACAGAGGTCTGATACACCTCTGATCATCTGTGTATTGCCACTGCCTGTGGTGGTATGGAAATTATGCGCTGCACATACACTACTCTGCACTAGTAGTTAGTAATTGTATTGGTCTGCAGTAGAGATCCCATGGCACAGCCCATTTTAAACGGTATTCATCTGGTGATAAGCTTTTGTATTCCTTCCTTTGGACCTTCCTTTGTGTGTGTGAAATTTTGTTATCACCAAGTAGCCCTTGCCTTTCATTTCTGTACTTTGGGTGGTGGTGGAGGACACCATGAAAATAGCTGCATGATCTAGTTTCTGTAAAAAGCTCTTCAGGCAAGCTTGTGCAGACACATGCACTCAAGGTCAATCCACCTCAGCACTCTTTTTTTTCCCCAGCAAACCTTTTATTCAAAACAGTATCCTCAGGGGGAATGGAACAGGCGGGTCAAAGGGTTAGGCAGGTCAAGAAGGGTCTATGTCGAAGGGAAAGGAAGGGAAACGTTCTAAAAGGAAGAGAAATGTTCTATACCTTCTGGGGCTTTGTGAGAGAGGACTGCTTCTCTCTTCCTCTGCCTGTGGTTCAGTCCTCCTGGGGCAATGGCATGGAGGCCCAGGGTGCCTCCAAGATGGTGGCAGGAGGTGCTAGGGAGGAATGCCAGCTACAGGGAGCCCTTGTCCTCCTCCTCACCCTCCCTGTTCCTCCAGCTTTGCTCAGGGTTGTGCTTTTGTTGTGGTAGCTAGACCACAGTGCCTTATTGGAGGTGTGAAGAACTACTACAGATGCAGAAGGAAGTATTTCTTTTTTCTGTTCTGCTGTCCTCCCAAGTCTTCTCGTCCCTCCTATATCTTTCCTGGATTGGCTTTGTCCGTTGCCTGCAGGGTGCTACTACTAAGCTCTTCAGAAATGGCCCAACGTTTTCTCAGCTGGCCATGTCAACGTCCAACCTGTCTCTTTTTGGGCATATCTGTCTAGGAAAGCGGGGAAGCCTCTTTAAAAACATCCTACTGTCTGTATGAGATCCTCCAGCTCACCCTCAAACTGGCTGCTGACTCATCATTTTGAGCTGTGTGTGAATGCCCTGTGGTGTTCCATCCAGTAGAAAAGTGTTTGACCTGAGATCCTGGGGTCCCATGAGTGCCAGCTGAGCGTGGTCATAGAGGGGTGCCTCCCAGTGGAAATTGCTTGCTCGTTCCTGAGGGATGTGAAGTATCACTGACAGTCTATGGCACATGGTTTTCTGGACTGACATGGCTTTCTTGTGTTGCGAGTGTAATTTTGTTGAACTTGTTTACTCAATGGTTTACAACTAGTAGTGTGGGCTGAAACTTACTAGACATTTTCTCAAATTGCCGCAGTGGCTACTAGAAGGACTGTGAGCTGCATCTCACACATAGCTTCAACTTCCTGTCACTCTACCGTCACCCCTCTTACTTGGATCCTTCACGTGCAAAGCAGGGACAGGAGGAGCCAGCCACAAAATGAGGAGCATTGGCACCCCTTCATGTGTACAATAGGGTCTGCCTGGCTCTGCCTTCCCATGCTTTACCTGCCTACGTACATTGGCATCCCCTCCTTCTCCCCCAACTCCCAATGCTGCTTGGATCCCCAGTTCTGTTAAAGAAAGGATGCCTGTCCGTGCTTTGCTTTCTTGGCTTCTGGAAGTAGAACACCAGGCTCAAACTGTGCTTTTAGCCTAGGTCTGGGTTCTAGAACTAGAAGTAGGAAAGAAAACCCCAAGTTTGGCCTCTGTGGTACAGCCATGCGTCAGAGTCCCGGTGCAAAAGTTACAAAAGGGAAAGAAGACAAGATGACTGGCTGGGTGGGTTTCTAGGTTGCCAGCTAAGTCAACTTGTATTCATCTCACCTCAGCAATAAGCTCCAGCACTCTGAAGACATAGGACTGTAAAGTTCTTAGGTTGTGCCCTGTGTGTTTTTGGGGCAAATTGGCTGTGTTGGCAGAACCAGGGTGCAAAACTTTTAAGTCATGGTGGCACTATGCAGAACGGTCCCATTGCCATGCTCCTTTCTCCACCTTGCTGGCTGAAGATTTTGAGCGCTCCATGGTGCAGCTGGCTCTACAATAGCAGGGAGCAGTGACGGTGCTGGCCAGTTTTGCTGGCGTGCATATCTTCAGAGGAACAGTGGCCCTTAGCCTACATTAGGGGTAACTGGACATTGGTTCATGTTGCACTGGGCTGGGATTGAGTGTGTTCACTTCAGTGTTGGAAGCACCTTGCCCTGGCTGGTGGCAGTTGACAGTTGCCAAAAAAACAAAAACATGTCCTAGTTGAGTCCATGCCTTCACCTTTATAAAGCAGTACCACAAGGCCAGCTGATGAGAGCAGATGAGGCAGCAGGGAGAGCTGAAACCACACTACTTCAGCTTTAGACTATAGTCTCCCAAGGAGTCACCCTATTTCTAGGCCTTTGCAACTGTCCTTTCGGCAACTCCTAGCTCTTTGTCACATCTTCACTATCTCTTGACTTTTGTGCTGCTGGTTGTGGAGCTGGTTTCATGGCTTAGTTTCTTTCTTTCCTCTTTCTCCCACTGCCACTCCTGTTGTATTTTAAGACTCAAGGTGCTAGCATTGGATGGTAATTGTCTTCCTCCCACCTCACCCCCAGGATCCCACTCTGTGCCTCCCTCAGATCTCCAAACACTGCCTGAGTCTCTCTCTCTTTTTTTGGCAAAGCAATAAGATTCTCCCTCCCCAAGCAAGAGAGAATACTGTCTCTGAATTCCCTGTTGTTGTTTTTGCTCTTTGCATATGTCTACTTTTTGCAAAAATCTAGTTTGAGTTTAAGCCTGCCCGGGTTCTGCTGTTGCATCCGTTAAACCAAGACAACAAGTAAATGACACACCTTTTCCGGCTTCTTTCAACACTAATTTATTAGTAGTAATCATTATCAGAACATTGAAAGGCAAGCTTCAGCTCTCTGGAATGAAGTGACTGTTGCAAAAAAAAAAAAAGTTATCCAGTATGACTGTCTGAATTGCTTTTCTCCCAAACATGAATTCATGGAATGCGAGGACTTGATAAGCAAGATGGAAAAGCTACCTCACAGCCTCCCTTTGCAGCTGAAGGACACTGTGTGTGGGTGTCTCCATGCCAGCGTCCCTTCAGAGGTGACCAAGAATCAAATACTTAGGGAAAGAGGGAGCCTTTGCCTCCAGAAGCACCAATCTCATTCAGCTGGCCAGCCTGTCTTGGACCTGCATCGCTTCAAGTTTGTACCAGGAGAGGGGAGGAGACATGTGATGGAATTCTCTCCCTGAGGAAATCCCACGGGAAACTGGGATGTTGTGGAGAGAGAGGAGCTGGCCTTCTCCCTGGCTCATGACTCCAGATATGGCAAAGCAGAAGGACACATCTTGTCAAAAGAGCATTCTGTCTAAAAGGGTTTGGCAAAGATGCAAGTGGACAACCTTAGTGTAAGAACTAAGTCCAGCATCCACACAGATACACACAGAGATTCTTCCAGTTTTTATATTAGTTAGACCTCAGGCTTGCCAAGACAGGATTCTTAAACCTACATACTGAGTGTAACGGAAAGGCTTAAACCCAGGCTTCACAGAACAGTTTCCAATGTTTTGTCTTTGAAAAAAAACAACTCCTTTTTTCTTTGCACAGAAGCTGGTAATCTAGGACCTGTGTGTGAACAACTTTATATTTTTGTTATTAAAAAAAAAGGAAAAAGAGAAATTTTGGTTTACTTGGGTTGGTGTGAGACATTGTATTTAAGTTCCTTTTGAACACTGTGGAAACCCTGATTGTGTGTGAATGGCAGCAGCTTTGTAAATTAAAGAAATTGTTTGTGTGAATAAAGCTAGTGGATGGGGTTGAAAAGCCATACCCAGTTTTGAAATGAGATGTCTTTGTCTTTATTTTCATAATTGACTTGGTTGCTGCATTCGGTTGGGGGCAGGGGGAGGGAGAAGGCTCCATTTATCAGCTAGGGGATTCCACTTCTGTTCTTTCAGCACTGGGGCTGTGGAAGGATTTGGGGGTGGACTTCTTTTAGGGAAGAGCATCCCTCAGAAAGGCTACAGGGGGTAGCCAGTTATCTGAGAAGATTCTGGCCTGGAATTGCATTAGAGAGGGCAAGAGAGTATCGAAGAAACAGTAGTGTATTAATGTGCTTCACATAAGGTAATGCATGTTGTTGTCGTTGCTGTGTGCCTTTAAGTCACTCCCAACTTTTATGACAACTCTAAAATGAAGCTGTCATGGAGTTTTTTGGGCTGAGAGTGTATGACGTGCCCAAGGTCAACCAATGGGTTTCCATGGCTGAGTGGAAAACTGAACCCTGGCCTCCAAGGTCATAGTCCAGTGTTCAAACCACTACATCACACTGGCCATTTCCGCACTAGGCTTTTATAGTGCTATTGTTCCACTTTCAACATCCTATGGAATCCTGGGGTTCCCTCCCTAAACTGCAAACCCCAGGATTCAAAAGACATTGAAAGTAGAAGAATAGCACTATAACAGCCTAGTGTGGAAATGGCCACTAGCTCTCAGGCCTGTATTCCGCCAAAAAAGACATGAAGTATGTCACTTTGTGCTTGTTTCCATGCGTTCATTTCCAAAATTCAAAGGTCTGGGATGCCTTTTGGAAAATGGAAGAGAAGGTGTACAGGGGGTAGGAGAACAAAGTTAAAGGTGAGTAAAAGCAGTTACTATGAGCCAGCATAGTGTAGTGGTTTGAGTGTTGGAGTACAACCCTGGACCAGGGTTCTGTTCCCCACTCAGCCATGGGAGCCCACTGGGTGACTGTGGGGATGTCACACCCTCTCAGTCCCAGAAAACTGAAGGCGTGCAACAACAATAGCAGTGGCTGCAGCAGTTAATATTGTCACCCAGAGCCCTAGCCCTGTAAGGCTTAGGTCCAGGCTGTTTAGTAGACTGTTTCCCATATGAGGCTGGCCAGACCTCAAGATCCACAGCAGAGTCCCTTCTCTCAGTCCCGCTGCTTTCACAGGTACAGTAAGGGAGGGGGGCACAAGAGAGGACCTTCTCAGTGGCTACCCCTACATTTTGGCACACACACACACACCCCGGAGGTTAAAATGTATTTTAGCTAGCTTTTAAAAACCTTTTTAAAATGTATGTTTTTAATGTGGTTTGTAGTTTAATTTGGCTTTAATATTGACTTTTTGTGTCTTTTTAATTGTAATCTTTAAAATGTGTAAAGCCTCCTTGGGAAAAGGGTGGGATATAAATAACCAGTAGGCGTGAAAGCTGCCTTTCTAGGCTGGTGAAGCAGAGCCTCAAGCTACCTTGCTAACAGCAACAAGAAGTTTATTCTGGAAAGCAGAACAGCCAAAGTGAGTAGAGTACAGCCGTGGCTTCCATGCCCTCTTTGCTGCTGCACTTCCCCCTGGACTCCTAGCTGGTCTCGGTTGGAATCGGGGGGCTGGGTTTATGTCTGCTCTGACAGGGTTCCTCTTATTTTCTGCTATTTTAGCTTGGAACTTAAAATAGCAGAGAGACTGTCCGCAGTGAGGCTTTGGCGATTGTCTAACTTTGTAGAAAGAAGGAAGTAGGCTAAGGAGCATTTGACTTTCACAGGGCTTACCCCTTTTAATCTTCAGGTACAAGAGTGGATTCTCCCTGGGCTGCTCCGGTCATTGCTATTAAACTCACCCTGGCTTAGCATCTGCAGCTTGCCTTTGTGAGTGCTGATCCCTGGCACTGCAACCCACTCTTTTCCTTTTTTAAAAAAATAATTTTTATTAAAACTTTAATAAGAACACACGCCATACAGAACGAAACAGTATGGGACAAAAGGGAGAAGAAAGGAAAACAGTATATGACTAAACACTCAAACATCAACAGAACAGAAACAAGTGGGGGGGAAAGCCCTACAAAATCTCTCTAATGAAAAACAAATACCTAAACATCAAACATAGGCCATTTCTGTACTACACTGTTATAGTGCTATTATTCCCAATATCCCCAATTCAAGAGGGATATTGACAAGCTGGAGCAAGTCCAGAGGAGGGCAACCAAAATGGTGAGAGGCCTGGAAACCATACCCTATGGGGATAGACTTAGAGAGCTGGGTATGTTTAGTCTGCAGAAGAGAAGGTCAAGAGGGGACATGATAGCCATGTTTAAATATTTGAAGGGATGCCACGTAGAGGAAGGAGATGGCTTGTTTTCTGCTGCTCCAGAGACCAGTGCAAGAAGCAATGGATTCAAGCTGCAGGAAAGGAGATTCCACCTGAACCTCCGGAAGAACTTCCTGACGGTCAGGGCTGTCCAGCAGTGGAATCTGCTGCCTCCATGGAGTGTGGTGGAGTCTCCTTCCTTGGAGGTTTTTAAGCAGAGGCTTGATGGTCATCTGTTGGGAGTGCTTTGAGGGTGTTCCTGCATGGCAGGGGGTTGGACTGGATGGCCCCTGGGGTCTCTTCCAACTCTACATTTCTATAATTCTATGACTCCAGTTTCAACCTCCTATGGAATTCGGGCATTTGCAGTTTAGGGAAGGGCCTTTAGAATCCTCAGCCAGAGAGCTCTCTGGCCTCAGGAAACTACAAACTCCGGCCAGCCCCCCCTAAACTGCAAACCCCAGGATTCCATAGGAGGTTGAAAGTGGAATTGTCGCGTTATAGCAATCTCATGCGGAAATGGCCTATAATAGTTGTAGTGCAAAAATAGCCCTGTTTCAGAGGAAGGGACTGGCAAAGCCACCTCTGAGTATTCCTTGCCTAAGAAAACCCTATGAAATTCATAGAGTCGCCATGTTGACAGTCAACTTGAAGTCACATAGGTGCACTACAGTCTTCTGGGCGGGAATTTTAACAGCCCCCTCTCTAAACTGCAAATCCCTGCATTCCATAGGAGGTGGTTGTGGCAGTTAAGGTTGGAATCCTAGCACTAAAACTAAGTGTGAATGGGCAGTGTGCAATAAACAAGCAGAAGAAAAGAACAACCATCCCGATGATTGCACAACCTCCTCTACATCAAGGAGGACTAGGAGAATGAATAAGAAGAAAACTACAGGGACCATCAAAGTTGCATGTGGTGATCCTAAGCAGATTCTTCCAAGTGGGAAAGGATAGGAATGAAAAACAACGTTGCATGATTCTTGACTTAAAGGCTATGTTAGCTGCTGTTTTTCTGTTAATTTCGCTGATATGAGCCCTGGTGGCGCAGTGGTTAAATGCCAGTACTGCAAGCCACAAGGTTGTGAGTTCGATCCTGCCCGCTCCAAGGTTGACTCAGCCTTCCATCCTTCCGCAGGTCGGTAAAATGAGTACCCAGCTTGTAGGGGGCATGTATAGAAATGTTTCGAAATACATGCTATTTGTAAGTTGTTCGCCACCTCGATCCATATGGAGAGGCGGGATACAAATAAATAAAAATATGAAGCCCTTTTTTTTAAAAAAAGTATACCAACAGATGGTAAGAGCACTCCCTGGTGCAGCACATGCCACAAGGTGATAATATTACCATGTTCTGGATTTCCTATACAAACTGTGTGAACTGAAATGAAAACTTCCCAGCTTCTTTTGTTCCAATGTCTTTCTAAGGGACGTGCTACTTTTCTCCATTGAGCTCCCGTATTTTTCACTCAGAGGTGAGTTTACATGTCCTCAAGTTCAAATGCACAGTGAATCTAAATTAAATGCTGAGGGTATAATCAAACACACATTAGAAAAAGATAATTTTGTCCTCTTCGGCCTTTGCAAAAAACAAAACAAAAACCAGACACTCCTAGTTTGGCCAGACAGTAGTTCTTCCAGTGCTCCACCCTGTCCCAAGCTGACAGAGGTTAGTGCAGAGTACTGTGTGAACCACTCGGTTTGTGTAATTTGGATGCAGTTTTTGTATTCGCTCATGGCCTAGTTGGCAATGTTAACTGCCATTTATTTGGGTGTACCAGATTGAAAAATATGTGTGAACAAGAGGCCAGAGAATTCAATTCTGTTCCTCTAAATTGCTTGACATAATTTCAAAGGAGGAGAGCTGTTTTAAAAATGCTGGACAACAGTCTTCATCCATCTCCTCGGTTCCTGTTTCAAACTGAATCGGAAAAGGAATGTTCATTTCCCACTGCTGCCCCACCGTGCTAAAATTTGGCTGCCTGCAACTAGCCAAGGTCACCACTTGCCCTTCGCTACCCCAGGGCCAGGACTTCACCAGGGGCAGAATTCAGCTTTTTGGCTTGGGACCGTTCCCATTGCAATGATCAGCTTCACAGCCAGAGGGCAAAGAACTGAGATGCTATGTTCATAGAATCATAGAATTGTAGAGTTGGAAGAGACCACAGGGGCCATCCAGTCCAACCCTGTGCCATGCAGGAACACCCTCAAAGCACTCCCGACAGATGACCGTCAAGCCTCTCCTTAAAAACCTCCAAGGAAGGAGACTCCACTACACTCCGAGGCAGCAGATTCCACTGCCGGACAGCCCTGACTGTCAGGAAGTTCTTCCTGAGGTTCAGGTGGAATCTCCTTTCCTGCAGCTTGAATCCATTGCTCTGTGTCCTGGTCTCTGGAGCAGCAGAAAACAAGCCCTCTCCCTCCTCTACGTAGCATCCCTTCAAATATTTAAACATGGCTATCATGTCCTCTCTTAACCTTCTCTTCTGTAGACTAAACATACCCAGCTCTCTAAGTCTATCCTCATAGGGCTTCATGGCTTCCAGGCCTCTCACCATTTTGGTTTCCCTCCTCTGGACTTGCTCCAGCTTGTCAATATCCTTCTTGAATTGGGGTGCCCAGAACTGGACACAGTATTCAAGATGGGGTCTAACCAAAGCAGAGTAGAGTGCTACCAGTACCTCTCTCGAGCTAGACACCATACTCCTATTGATGCAGCCGAGAATTGCATTGGCTTTCTTGGCCGCCGCATCACACTGCTGACTCATGTTCAGCTTGTGATCTATGAAGATTCCTAGATCCCTTTCACACGTACTGCTATCCAGCCACGTGTCCCCCATCCTATATTTCTGTATTCCATTTTTTCTACCTAAGTGTAGGACCTTACACTTCTCTCTGTTGAATTTCATTTTGTTCGCCCTGGTCCAGCTCTCCAATCTATCCAGGTCATTTTGAATTTTGATCCTGTCCTCTGCGTATTAGCAACCCCTCCCAATTTGGTATCATCTGCAAATTTGATGAGCATGCCCTCTATTCCTTCATCCAAGTCATTGATAAAAATATTGAACAGCACTGGGCCCAGGACAGAACCCTGTGGCACCCTACTAGTCACTTCTCTCCAGGGTGAAAAGCAGCCATTCGTGCTCACCCTTTGGGTTTGGTGTTAATTCTTGGCTATCAGATCTAGAAGCCTATATGCCCTGCGGGCAACAGATCCTGACTGATCTTGGATGTGAAGCAGACTCAGGCCTTATTAGTACTTAAGAACCACCATGGAATGCCAACTAAGTATTGTAGGCCACCACTTCCTAGAATCACAGAGTTGGAAGAGACCCCAAGGCCCATCCAGTCCAACGCCATTCTGCCATGCAGGAATACACCAACAAAGTATTCTGACAAATGGCAATCCAGCCTCTGTTTAAAGACCTCCAAAGAAGAAGATTCCACCGCACTCTGAAGCACTGCATTCCACTGTCAAACTGCTCTTACCATCAGGAAGTTCTTCCTAATGTTTAGATGGAATCGCTTTTGCTGTAGTTTGAATCCACTGCACCAGATCGTAGACTCCATAGCAGCATAGAACAAGCTTGACCCATTTCTCTAAACCATTCCTCATGGGGCTTCATGGTTTCCAGGCCTTTTGACATTTTGGTTACTCTCCTCTGGACACATTCCAGCTTGTCAATATCCTTGAATTGTGGTGCTAGAACTGGGTACAGTAGCTTAAGCTATCTGATGTAGCAGGGCTGGCAGACTTTTTTTCCCCTAACATGCTAGGGACTGGTAGTCTATTTGTCCCATAGGCTACACTTGTTTCTTTCTTAGAAGATGTCCAGGGACCAGTAGAAGAAGCTTGGAGACCAGCACTTCGAGTAGCACTGCTGTAGGCTGTTACAGAAGAAGGCAGCACCAAACCACCTTTTGGCCATTTCCGCACTAGACTGTTACAGCGCTTTGCTTCCACATTAAACATCCTATGCAATCCTTGGATTTGCAGTTCCACGAGGGGCCGGCTGGCCCCTCCTGGAACTACAAACCCCAGGATTCCATAGGATGTTGAATGTGGAAGTAAAGTGCTATAACAGTGCAGTGCGGAAATGGCCTTTGAGTATTCCTTGCCCAAGAAAACCCAATGAAATTCATAGGGTTGCTGTAAGTCAACAGGTGACTTGAAGGCAGAGAGCGAGCGAGCAGGTCTAGGCTAACGATGGCTTGAAATTCCCATGTGGCCTGTGGGGTTCAGGAATCCTGTACCACTGTGCTCTCCAGCAGCTTTGGGCTTGGGGTACTGATCAGTTAGAGCAGCAGTTCTCAACCTGTGGGTCGCAACCCCTTTGGGGGTCAAACGACCCTTTCACAGGGGTCGCCTAAGACCATCGGAAAATACGTATTTCCGATGGTCTTAGGCTCCATTCCCTCCTCGGTGGTGGTGCGCAAGCGCGAGCCATGTGCTCACGTCCTCCTGCACCCTGTTCAGAAGGGACTGAAATCGCTCCCCTTCTCCGCTACCGGGAGAACCTCCCGTCTGATGGGCCAGCTTAGGGGGGCAGCGGCAGCATGGAGGGCAGGCCTCCTCCTTGCCACGGCCCCTGCCCCACTCGCCACGGAGGGGGGCGCTGTGGAAAGGCCGGGGGGCCACAGGGCGGCGCTTTTCTGGGGGGGCGAGCTGCGCCTAGTGCAAAAGACAAAGGCGCTGGGATTTCTCCCCCCCGCCCGGCCAGGGTCGACACTCTGGAAACTTTTCCCACACTGCCTCCCCCCCAGCGGAAACAAGAGTGAAGCAGAAGGAGAGCCCGGGGGCGTTCTTGGAGTTTTTTCCCGGGGAAAATGTGCGGCTCCTCTTTCCCTCCCTGCCCACCCCTGTTCCTGGTTGGCGAGGCGGCCTTTGCCGGGGTGGAGGCATTGTAAATAATAAATAAATAATTTTATGGTTGGGGGTCACCACAACATGAGGAACTGTATTAAAGGGTCGCGGCATTAGGAAGGTTGGCAACCAGTGAGTTAGAGGGGAAAAATGTGGCAAACAGGAAGATCCGAAGCAAAAAAGTAATATATAGACAGCTTGAAAAACTACAGTTGAAGCAGAATCAATCCTGGACCATTGTGAGGTACGTAAGCATTGATGCAAAGTTTTTAAACCGAGGCTGGGTGGCCTTCTGTGGGGAATGCTTTCATGCTGTGTTCCAGCATGACAGAATGGGGATGGACTAGATGACCCTTGTGGTTTCTTCCAGTTCTGTGATTCCGATTCTAAGATTCACACAGCAAACCAGGTGCCTATATCTGCCGGTTTTCTTGGTGGAAGAATCCTTTCCTATGGGACAAATATCTTAGCCCGCCCATCCACCCTTTAGCAACCGCCAGTCCTGTAGAGAAGTACCTTGAATGAGGGTGTGATAAAAATAATAACAATGAAACTCTCATTCCCAAAGCTAGAAATTCCCTTTTTCCAATCTGAATTCAAAGCTCTTGGGATGTCCATCCCCAAGAAGCAAGAGGGTCGCATTAGGTAGCATATGAGCCTTGTGGGGGTTTCTTGTCCTGTGTTTTTTAACACCTAAGTAAGAAGGGAAGCTTCCTCCTTGATTTGCATTCCTTGTTTAAGGTAACAGACTCTCTAAATTAAGCAAACGTCTAAGTTCCTGTTAGTGAGATTTCACACGCTATTTGAAAATGATAAACAGATTGGGACAGTTTGGAAATGTTGATAGATGCCAGACAGGGAGGATGTGCTTTGAACTAAGCGTTCATTGTTTTCTGCATGTTTGCATGAGGAAACCCACCTGTTTAGTAGTGTATATAAGGTGGGTGCTGAGCAATCTCTCAGTTTGGACTTCCAGAAAGCGTGTACCTATTTCTGGTGCAAAAATAAACCTTGCCTTTTCTGAACTCCCTGCTCACGTTGCTTTGCTAATCTGGACCCTCTGCTGGGCAACAAATCTCACTCTTGTGACATGGGAAGCAGAAGGAGGAACGATCAAAAATGGGGAAGCCAAATCAAGGAGTGGACCCGGAGCAACTCGCCCTGGGAAAAAGCTGGAAATGGCTGCTGAATGAAAGATGAGAAAAGCCGGGTAAGTTGCAGAGAGCAAAGTGAAAGAGAAACATCTCTGGCATCCCTTGACAGTGCCACATCCAGACCAATAGTCTGTCGCCCTGTCCCCCATGATAAGACCATGGAGTTGCTATTTTGCAAAGCCAGCCTGTGGTTTGGGACTTCCCCAAAGCACAGCTTAGGGATTGCAACAGATGAGCCAAAAACAAACGGCCACCTGGGAGACACTTGTATTTTTCAAGCACCTGAAACCTGGATGGTTGTGCAACTTGGCAGCTCAGCCTTGTACCTCCAGGATTTAACCTTGTACCTCCAGGAATCCCCTGCATGAGATACTGGAGCTTACAAAGCAAAGCTGCCTCTTTGGACTTAATGAGATGGGATGCAGCTTCCAAGGCACTGGCCTTGGGCCCCTTGGGATGAGAGTGATGGCTAGCCTTAGCTGCCTTCTGTGTGACACAACTAAACCCATTGCACAGGGGGATGGATGTTCAGCAGATGAGGATGCGTAGATGCATTAAGAGTGTGCAGGAGACGATGGGAAGCATTTTCCAGAGCAGATCTTGGAAAATGGAGAAGCTGCTTCAGAAGAAGTGCAGAGAAACCAGGTAATTTTAATTGTGACTGTAGGAATAAAACACAATTCTAAAACCTCTCTGGGCCATTCAGTACAAGGCATTGAAGGCATTGCCCAAGCAGAGAAATTGGAACTGGACATAACAATCAATGTGCTGAGTATATTTGCACATATATACATGTATAAATGTATATTTATCATACACAAATACACACACACACACACACACACACACTCTGTCTCTCTCTCTCTCTCTCTTAAAGTGCAAATATGTGCTAGTGTGTACAACATATACAAGGAGGTTTCTAATAGTAAATTTCACAAGTCAGGCTGATGTTCCTCATCTTTCAAAAGCTTGGAAGTGTTACTTTTTTGGACCATTCCACTTGCATGGTTGCTTTTACTTTTTTTGGTAGTCCAAAGATGTAACTTTTCTAAGCTCTGCTGTGGCCACTTCAAACTAGCATTTTGGACAGATCTGAGAAGGTTAAGCAAGGCTTTGTCAACATACTAGCATGTATCCAGATCTGACACAAAACATTTCTGAAACAATTTGAACTCAGAATATTATACTTCACAAAGTACGTGTCAGCAATCACCACATTGATTCCATTTGCCGGAATCTACCGAGGATTGCTACAATCTTGTTTTTATTTGCCTTTTTCTAAATGCATCTCGGGACGTCTATCAGGAATTGAGTAAAGTATTTGAGCTTGGAGAAGACTGAGAGGTGATGGTTATCTTGACAATTCTATTTAAATATCTGAAAGGATGTTATGTAGAAGGTGGAAAAAGCTTTTTTTTCCTCTGCTGCTTCAGGGACTAGAACGCAAGCCACTGGGTTTCAAATGACCAGAAACAGAATCCACCTAAGCAGTAGAGAGAACTTTCTTTATAATTGCTGTTCAACTGTGGAATGGACTGTCTCAGAGCGTGGTAAAACCTCCTCCTATGCAAGTCTTTAAACAGAGGTTGGATGGGCAGCTTTCAGGAACGCTATAATTGTATATTCCTGCATGGCTGAAGGGGTTAAAGCAGATGGCCCTTGTGGTCCCTTCCAGCTCCGTAATTCTGTGAAAGCATCATTTCCCAACCAAGTGATTTCCAAATCTCTCAGCTAAGCTCTGTATCCTTAAAGAGGACGTAAGCTCATTTTGCTGTTCCTAGGTAAGGATGCTCTGAGCTATTTTGCGCATCACAAAACGTCTCAAGTCACAGAAATGTAAACATCAGGCAACTCTGAATGCAAGGGGTGCTATGGTGCGTCCTGTAATAATCAGGGCTTTGGGGACATGCAGAGGCACAAGTGAACAGTGAGCCCGTTTCGTGCAGTTTAGCAGGCGTTCCAGGCTGCAGACGGCACTGGCTCAGCAGGGAGCCGTGTGACGCAGCTTTTCTAGGAGTTGCATAACGGGAGATGCAGCCCGCGGCACTGTCGTATTATGTAATCAGCCGGAGCCGCATCCCTGGGAACGTGGTCGGTTTGTTTTGACCATGCTTTTGTGGGCGGGCCTTCTGTCTGTCACCTGCCTGCCCACGCCCAGCTACGGGTTTGGAATAAACCAGACACAAATTGCCGGATCTGCCGCCGCCTCCAGTTCCCAGGGACAGATCTCATCAGCATTGTGCCCCTTAATGGCTTCCGACAATGATCTAAAATGGATTCATTCAGCCTCACTAGGCTTGAATGTGATGTGTCAATCCCAGCTTGCCGCTGGAGGAGATGAGGCCCTGGCGCATCGCCACAAAAGCGCAGTGGTTCATCGTCCGTGCCGAGGCCTCCCTTGTACACCAGGCCCCATTGGCGTGGGGAGTGGGGTCACAACCTTGAAAGGGTGCTATTTGCTTCGACTCTTTCTAGGTATATCCTGAGCCTAAGGACCAGAAAGCAGTGAACCCAGGCCATTAGAATTCAGGAGGGTAGGGTGGGAACTCTTACTCAACCTACCACTGGCAACACCGTGGAGGATGCTGGCTTATTCCACCACCTTTAACCCTCAACTGGGACATATGTGACCAAGCAACATCAGAGTGTGGTCAAGGTGGACAAAGAAGGAAGAACAAACAAGCAAAGAGAGGCTGAGGCTGTTTGCTTTTGCCTGAGTCAAAGGGAGGTAATGGTACCACTCTATTCTGCATTGGTTAGACCTCATTTGGAATCCTGTGTCCAGTTTTGGGCACCTCATTTCAAGGATATTGACAAGCTGGAGCGTGTCCAGAGGAAGGCGACCAAAATGGTGAAGGGTCTGGAAGCCACGAAGCCCTATGAGGAGCGGCTTAGGGAGCTGGGGATGTTTAGTCTGCAGAAGAGAAGGTTAAGAGGGGACATGATAGCCATGTTTAAATATTTGAAGGGATGTCATGTCAAGGAGGGAGCGGGCTTGTTTTCTGCTGCTGCAGAGACTAGGACAAGGAGCAATGGATTCAAGCTTCAGGAAAGGAGATTCCACCTGAACCTCAGGAAGAACCTCCTGATGGTCAGAGCTGTCCGGCAGAGGAATATTTTATGTCATTTGCCCTCAATTAACTCTGCAGAGGGGAGAGAAGGGGGTGGAATCCTGCCCTTCCCAGTAGACTTATAGAATCATAGAGTTGGAAGAGACCCCAGGGGCCATCCAGTCCAACCCCATTCTGCCATGCAAGAACCCACATCAAAACACTCCCAACAGATGGCCATCCAGCCTCTGCTTAGAAACCTCCAAAGAAGGAAGAGACTCCACCACACTCCATAGAGGCAGTATATCCCAATTCCAAACAGCTCTGACTGTCTCTGTCCTAGACGTCTGCACTTTGAGCTCCGTTTGCAGGAACTGAAGTAATCTGGGGAGAAAGTAGGAAGAGGAGAGAGAATCTGGGGCTGTTTAAAAGCAGCTGGGTTAATCAGTACTGCCAAATCGGGACAGAGCAAGGGCCTAGTTTAACTAATTATATGCATTGCTCCAAGCTTTAACACTCAACTTCAGTGGTGGTTATTACCTCTTGCGAGAAATACTTTTTGTGACTCTGTGGATTCCTTTTCCAAACCCAAACTATTCCCAAAGAGAACAACCAACTTTCTAAATCTCTGCCATCACAGAAACAGCTGTGCTGACCTTAGCCATTTCCGCACTAGAGTGTTATAGCGCTATGATTCCACTTGCAACATCCTATGGAATCCTGGGGTTTGCAGTTTCGGGAGGGGCTGGCCAGCGTGCAAACCCCAAGATTCCATAGGATGTTGAAAGTGGAATCATAGCGCTATAACACTCTAGTGCGGAAATGGCCCTTGTCAATCTCACCATTATTGTTCTGTTCCTTCAAATCATTTTTGACTGAAGGTGGCCCTAACATGAACCCAAGAGAGGGCCAGTGTGGCACAGTGGTTTAAGCACTGGACTACGACCTTAAAGACAAGGCTTCAGTTCCCTGCTTGGCCATCAAAACCCACAGGGCAATCATAGGCAAGTCACACACTCTCAGCCCTCTGAAAATCCCATTATAAGTTCGCATTTGGGTCAGAAATGACTCGACAGATATGACAACAAGATGGACCTGAGAGCCAGTACAATGTAGTGATTTGATGTTGGACTAAGACTCTGGAGGCAAGAGTTTGAATTCCCACTCGGCCAAGGAAACCCAGCAGGTGAACTTGGGCGTGTCACACTCTCTCAGCCTCAGAGGGAGGTCATGGCAAACCCTCTCTGAACAAATCTTTCCAAGAAAACCCCAGTGAAAGGTTCACCCTAGGTCAGAAAGTCACACAATTCTCTCCCCAGCATTATATATAATTATCAAGCATTCAGCTTTTTTTCATTATACCCACTTCTTGGTCGTGACATCCGTAACGGAGCAAGTAGAGCTTCTCTGGGTCTTACAGCCTATTCCTGAATCCCTTGCCAGGGCAGAATGCACTGCAGTGGTGTCCAGCCCTCTGGGATGAACTGACATTTTCATCTCTTTGTGATATCTCCAGGTCTAGTGATAACCTTTCATGCTTTATTCTGGTCAGGGCTGGACCAATAGCACAGTGGAATCTTAACAGACCAGAAACTTCTTTCGGCTCAAAGCAATATAGCTCCTGTTTCGACAGATGTTTGCCACTCAGTGCCCAATTCCACTGTGGCCCCTAGATTCTGGCCAAGATCTTCCATCATGTTTACGTGTGCTATTCCACCCTTTTTCTGGCTAATGGCATTGAGCAAAGGGTTGCCAGGTAGGAAGCAGAACAGAGGTCTTGTAAATTTAAGCCCAGATAAATTGAGAAGCAGGATGAGGTACCCTAAAACTCCAAGAAAGTGGAGGAAGGTTCTTGTGTTCCCTTAACTTTCAGACTCAGACCTTTCAGACACAGCTGTTCTCTTCCAATCCACTGGGTGATTTTAGGCAAGTCACACACTCTCAGCCTCAGAGGAAGGCAAAGGCAAAGCCCTGCTGACCAAATCTTGCCAAGAAAACCCCATGAGAGGTTTCTCTTAGGGTCATCACAAGTCAGAAATGACTTGAAGAGACACAGAAGTAGTGCAGCATCTCCGCCTCTGGGTCTGTCATAGAATCATAGAAATATAGAGTTGGAAGAGACCCCAGGGGCCATCCAGTCCAACCCCCTGCCATGCAGGAACACCCTCAAAGCACTCCCGACAGATGGCCATCCAGCCTCTCCTTAAAAAACTACAAAGAAGGAGGAGACTCCACTACATTCCGAGGCAGCAGATTCCACTGCCAGACAGCCCTGACGGTCAGGAAGTTCTTCCTGAGGTTCAGGTGGAATCTCCTTTCCTGCAGCTTGAATCCATTGCTCCTTGTCCTGGTCTCTGGAGCAGCAGAGAACAAGCCCTCTCCTTCCTCTACGTGGCATCCCTTCAAATATTTAAACATGGCTATCATTGTCCCCTCTTAACCTTCTCTTCTGCAGATTAAACATCCCCAGCTCTCTAAGTCTATCCTCATAGGGCATGGCTTCCAGACCTCTCACCATTTTGGTTGCCCTCCTCTGGACTTGCTCTAGCTTGACCATGTCCTTGACCAGCATCCTCAGCAAATGGCCATCCAGCCTCTGTTTAAAAACCTCAAAAGAAGGAGACTCCACCACACTCCACTGCTTTTACCATCAGGAAGTTCTTCCTAATGTTGTTCCTCAAGTTCTCTCCCTCATCAGTGTGGCCGGCCCCTCCCGAAACTGCAAACCTCAGGATTCCATAGGATGTTGAAAGTGGAATAATCGCGCTATAAGAGCATAGTGCAGAAATGGCCCTTGTCTCCTACAGCTGCATTCTAGGCTACTTTCCAGGCCCTCATCCCAGGCACTGTTTGGCTAACAAGCTACTGCAGTGCCCATCATTATGCTGGGGCAGACTGACTACTGGAAAGAGCCACTGAATCAGTGTGCTTTATCTAAATAGTGACTCACCATTCAGCTACTATTTCGGTGGGTCTGTTCTTGATGAGAACAAACAATGAGATTCCAGCAGAGATGTTGAGGTGGCAGCTGCTGTTGTCATTTCCAAGTTATGGGGACCCAAACCCGGACCTATCATGGGGTTTTCTTGGCAAGGTTTCATCAGAAAGGATTTGCTTTTGCCTTCCTCTTAGACTGAGAGAGTGTGACTTATCCCACATCACCCAGTGGGTTTCCATGGCTGAGCTCAGATTCAAATCCTGGTTTCCCAGAGGCACAGTCCAATGTTCAAACCATAATCATCATCATCATCATCATCATCATCATCATCATCATCATCCCGCCTCTCCCAATGGATTGAGGCGGCATTACAACAGTATATAAATACATTAAAAACACTAAAATGTAACCCATCCTCCCCACCCACCAACCCTTCTAAACCCCTAAAACACATTAACTATTAAAAACAAATTAAAACAAAATTAAAAACAAAAGGACAATTGATGAGAGGTGGTGGAACACTAGTCTGGGAAGGCCTGTCAGAAGAGAACAGTCTTGATCGCTTTTTTAAAGCAGTCAAGACTGGTAATCTGGCGAGTCTCCTCCGGCAGGCCATTCCATAACTTGGGAGCGACAGAAGAGAAGGTCCTCTGGATAACCGCAGCCCACCTAGTTCTGACTGGCTGCAGTAAATTCCTCCCAGAGGACCTTAGTGTGTGGGGCGGATTATATGGGAGAAGGCGATCCCGCAGGTAGGCTGGCCCCAAGCCATGGAGGGCTTTAAAGGTAAGAACCAACACCTTGTACTGTGCCCAGAAACTAATAGGGAGTCAGTGTAATGACTTCAGAATTGGTGTTATGTGGTCAGTTTCAGATCTTCCAGTGACCAACCTGGCTTCCATATTCTGAACTAACTGAAGTTTCCGGACTAAGCACATGGGTAGCCCTATGTAGAGCACATTGCAGAAGTCAAGCCATGAAGTTACCAGCGCATGTACCACTGTTTTTAGGTGTTCCAGCTCCAGGAAGGGGCGCAGCTGGCGTATCAGCCAAAGCTGATAGCAGGCACTCCTGGCCGCTGCATCAATTTGGGCTGTCATCTGAAGCGGCGAATCCAAGAGCACCCCCAAGCTGCAGACACAGTCTTTCAGGGGAAGTGTGACCCCGTCTAGAACAGGTTGACAGACCTCCATTCCTGGGCTGGGGCCCTTAACAGCAAGTACCTCTGTCTTATCTGGATTCAGCTTCAGTCTGTTTTTCCTCATCCAGTCCATTACTGCTATACCATGCTGGCTGTCATTCCAGCTCTGTGTGCATGTACATGTGTACACACACACACTATTTATTTATTTATTTGTTTGTTTATTTATTTATTTAATGTCCTGCCATTCTTCCAAAGTGGGACCCAAAGCAGCTTACAATATACAATAAAACAAATTAATTCAAACAGCACATGACACAAATTTTAAAGCCGTTTTAAACAAATGCTCCGATGGAAACGGTGGTTTAATAAGAATTGAAAACACATAAAACACATATTACAACAGCGCATGCATTGCGCATTCTTTCATTCTGTGTGTGTGTGTGTAGAGAGAGAGAGAGAGAGAGAGAGAGAGAGAGAGAGAGAGAGTTATCTGAGTAAAGCAACTAAATAACACTGTTTTCAAGCCACAGCTGGATGCCAGAAAGATACCATAAAACTGAAATAGATGCAATGAAAATGACTGAAAACAGGTATTTATGTCCAGAAAGCATCAGATAGATGATCAGTAAGAAAGATGATAGATAGATAGATAGATAGATAGATAGATAGATAGATAGATAGACAGACAGACAGACAGACAGACAGACAGACATTTTCCAGTAGACATGACCAAGGAAGCTGAAACACTTGATGCTATTTGTAAACTTCAAATTTTATAGTATCCTTCTGAGATCCAGGTTCCATTTAGCTGCTTTTTTCCAACTAGAGAAATATTTTATATTTCTTTATATTTGTTAATTATTAATTATCCATGTCTGGAATCCTGTTGGGACCTGACCTCTTTGTAAGTGGACTTTTACGTCTGCATGAATTAGAATTGCACAGTTGCATAACATCCATATCCAGTAGATGGCTGGATTATCAGTTAGCAGGGCCAACAAAGTGCCCAATGTGAATCGGTATGCAACCAGCAGTGCATGATGCACATTGGTGTATGATGTGCACCGGTACACCTTGTGCACTCACATGCATTGCACACCAAGGCACAATGCACACCATGTGCATCATGCGCCAACATGCATTGGGTTTTCTTGCCATAGTCCCATTATTCATTTTGACAACTCAGTAAAGGAGTTTCTTAGCACCTCTGCTATGCAACTAGATACACATAACGTTATGTAACATATCAGGTCATAAAAGATTCTGAAGCACATCTACATCAATCAATCTAATATATAAAGCCAAAGTTTCTGAGTTTGTCCACGTCAGGCTCAATCTCATATGATTGGCTGTATCAGGCAAGAAGACCTCATATGGTTGGCTGGCTGAGAAGATTCAATGGAATCCTGGGATTTGCAGTTTAAGGAGGGGCCTTTAGAATTCTCAGCCAGAGAGCTCTTGGGTCTCAGGCCAGTTGCTATAGAGATGAGGCCTAGCAGCAAGGAGGAGGGCAGTGTATTCCCTCAGGATTCCAACCTCTGTATGTTAATAACTCTGAGTACAGATTGGATTGGGGAATATGAGGGAAAGTTACAGATACTGGACAAGACAGTTTGGAGAATTAGAGGCATGGGATCTCAGATCTTTCTAATAGGTATTACCTATGAGAAAATAAAATCCCAGGCAGCAGTGGGTAAATATGCTAGTAGAGAGGTAAAATTTTTATGCATAAATTTATTTTCATAGAGATACAGGTAGGGAGAGAGATAGAGATATCTCATTTAACCTTAAGGTGAGATTGACAGAAAGCAAACTTCATCTATCCTGCCTCCAAGCTGGGGACCAGGAGCGTTACCGTGGCAACCGGAGCAAGCTTGGGTAGCAACGCATCAATTCCAGCCTGGTGGAAAAGCTCCTTTGAACACACAGGGCAGCCTCATCTCTTCTTGCATCCCACACAACCTCAGCAGATTCCTCCATCTGACGTCATGCGGAACAACTCCACAACAGAACAACAACTCTTTCCTACAGCTGCCAACTTGGTTTGATCTCTTACGTCCTATTACGTAGACCACAAGAAGGAGACTCCACCACACTATCCCGCTGTCGAACAGCTCTTACTGTCAGGAAGTTCTTCCTGATGTTTAGGTGAAATCTCTTTTCTTGAAGTTTGAAACTATTGCTCTGTGCCCTAGGCCACTCACTTCCAGACCTTACCTGATCCCATTGTCCTCCTGCTGCAATCCCAGCACACTTTTGCCAGGAGGAAGCATGATGGAAATGCTCCCCTCCGCAGCTGGCCAACTCCCTGGAGAAGGGAGTGTGAGGGACACTTGCCTGCCTTCCTCAGTGCGGCTGGGATCTTTCCCATGCTGCACTGGGGAAGGGAGCACCTCCATCGCGCTTCTTGCCCTTCCGCACGGCCAGGAAGGACGGGAGCTTCATGCAATTGTGGGCACTTAATGGATTTATTCTGTTAAGCAACTATCCTGCAATTACGATAAGTGGGGGCAGGATGACAGCAGGACTGTCATGACATCATGCAGAAGCACAACCCACAGACTGCTGCCATCCCATTGCCATAGCGGCACTGCAACTCCAAGCGGAAACGGTCCTAGTCTCTGGAGCAGCAGAAAACAAGCTTACTCCATCTTCAACAGTCATTCCTTCAAATATTTCAACATGGCTATCATGTCACCTCTTAACCTTCTTTTCATCAGGCTAAACAGACCTACTCCCTACGCCGCTCCTCATAAGGCATGGTTTCCAGACCCTTCGCACATTCTGTTGACAGCTGCCGAGGTGGAGTTGCACGTACAATAAAGTGACTCATTGTGGTTATGCCTTGCAATTGCACATGTGCATTACATATCAGCACCTGGTCTTTGATATGTGTTGCACAATGTTGCTATTCTTCATGTGGGTTGCCTAGTGGCGGTGCCTCATATCCACACATGCAGATATTTATGCTTTGCTGAGGGCATATTTGATTGTAGCCTACATGTTAACTGTACATAATTGAGCATTGCAAAATTTGTAATGGTGAGCATGGCTGTGCCATGTGCAACCATGTACCATGGCACAACATCTGTATCTCCACTTCTGCAACCTCAAACTGTATGCTACCATGGTGCGTGATGCAAAAGTTTGGCATGCCAACGTAACAGGACTTACCCTGGCCTAACTTACCAGCAGGATAGAAACTTGTGCTTTTTGCATGAAAAGGAGGATTTTGTGGGGGGAAATTGCTTTCAGAGACACACCTTTTTGTGTGCAGATGTCATGGGTTTTGCACATACAACCCTGCCATGTGCATTTCTGGAAGCAATAGAGATACTGGGTGGGTGTGTGTGCAAAAGTTTCCCTTTCCTCCTCAAAGGAAGTGTATTTCTTTGCAGAAGAATATCCCAAAGCACTCTGGGATATGCAAATACTATGGGGAAAACTGTGTGGAAATGTTCATTTTCCCCCTCAGTGGGGAGAAAACTATTTAGCTAAACACGAGGGGAGAATTGTCAAAGACTGTCATCTCTCTTCTCTACATCCAGCCTCATCAAATTAGGTAGGGGATGCAGTGAGCACAGCCCATACACCACCACCAACAACAAAAAGCCTTACATGTGCACCAGTTAAGTGTTTGTCTATCAAGGGAAAGTTGTTATCTTCCAGCCACCAGCCCTCCCTCTAATCAAAAATACTCTTTCTTCTATGGCTTGATTCAGCAATTCAGCCAATGCTCGTGCTTCCCCCTGCTGGGCATTTAAGTAACTGCGACACCAGAAACAACTACTATGGTCCTTTGAAAGATTTTGCTTAGAGTATTTATTATTATTTTTATTTATTTTATTTGTATCCCGCCTCTCCATATGGATCGAGGCGGCGAACAACTTACAAATAGCATGTATTTCGAAACATTTCTATACATGCCCCCAACAAGCTGGGTACTCATTTTACCGACCTACGAAAGGATGGAAGGCTGAGTCAACCTTGGAGCCGGGCAGGATCAAACTTACAACCTTGTGGCTTGCAGCACTGGCATTTAACCACTGCGCCACCAGGGCTCCGATACAAGCTTTTAGGCTATAATAAATTGGTCAGACTGAGATTCCGTATCACAGTCCCGTGCAGTAACTTTACAAATCCATGCAGAAACACAACAAAACCGTATCAGTGAAGTGCTGATTCTAGGTACCAGCCAGAATGCTCCTGTGTGCATGGGGCACTTTTGATGTGCATTGGGCATTTATAATACACATCTGGTGCTTCCACTGTCCTCTGGCACTTTCTAGCCCATATCTCATCGGTTTCCATTGGGAATCAGTTTCCATGGGATCACTCACCCCACTGGTTAACACTGCACGATGCATGTTCATATATTGCATCATCACGGCAGCCCCTAGGTCAACACAAACTGCTCCATTCAATTCTGCAAACATGCAGGGCCATTCAAAAAGACCACACAGGAGTACAGTCAGCCCTCCACATTTCCAGGTTTCACTTTTGCAGATTTAATTATTCACGGATTATTTGCTGTCACCTCTGCTGCCTCCCTTTGCCATTTTTAACAGGGACTTGCAAGCCTCATGAGACTGAGAAACTGTGAATGAGGCTTGTAAGTCTCTCTTTAAAATGATGTGGGGCAGCAGTGGAGGTGGTCGTAAGCCCCACCGGCCACCCACTTCTGCCTTATGAAGGAACCCTGATGCCTCAAAGGAATCCGCAGTGGGTTGAATATGGTTATCATACTTTTTTGTGCGTTAAATACGGTTTGGGAGAACCTAGAGTTAGTTATTCACAGTTTTTCCACTTTCATGGGGATCCTGTACCCCTAACCCTGTGCCCCTCCACAGATTGTAATTATGCAAACATAGTTTGCCAGAAAGATGCTGGGCTAGGATGTCCAGAAATGGAGGAAGAGGAAGGTTGTTGTTGCTCCTTGTAAAAGGTACAATGTTGTCTCTCATTTATTCACTGCTTTGATAGCCCATCTTTCTTCAAAGCAGCAGAGATGGGGCACGATCCAACATCCAGCATGATGCTCTGCCCATGCAATTCCATATCCTCCTCCAACTCTGTCAAACCCCCGCAGTGACCCCACTGCTGTTTCTTAATGGTGGGGAGGGAGGACCATTCAAACGATGGAGAAACAGCTGGTCTCGGCTCAGTGGGGAAAGAAATGAGGGCTTGCTCGCCGATGGTGGGCAACTTGCTTTTCTTTCTCCCGGGAGCCAAGAACAGCAGCATCCTCCTTGCCTGAATTACTTCTCTCCTTCTTCCTTTCTTCCCCTTTTAGGTAGCAGCAGCCCCTCCTGGGACTTGACAGCTGCCAGGGGAGGCTTTGGATGTAGCCCAAAGGGCTAGTGGATGGCTCCCTGCATGCCATCTGAAAAGAGACACACATGCGCATCAGCCACACTTACACGTGCATGGGTCACTAACAGGATGCTGCTACCCATGATCCTTTCCAAATTGTGATCCCATTCCTCTCTTTTTGGGGCAGAGGCATATCTAGCATAAACAGCACCCGGGGCAAGCATGGAAGTTGCACCTCTACCCCCAGGGCTACTGCCTCTTCCTCCTCCGCTGCCATTTCCGGCACTGTTTGTTTGTGCCCCCACCACCACCAGAATTGGCACCCAGAGCACATACCCTACTTGACCCACCCGAGATACGCCTCTGTTTTGGGGGCTACAACTTGAAGTTCTCCTTGCAGAACCCAACTTGCTCAGGATGTTGTGGCTCCTAAAGGAAAACATAGCATGCTGTGTCTAAACTCTGTGTCTAAACTTCCCCTCCTTTTTATCCTCTCAATAGCCCTGTGAAGCAGACACGGGTGAGGGTTGGCAACCAGCCCAGGATCCAAAAATCTTCCGCCTCCATATATGTCTATTAAGAATTCTCTTGCTCTTCCATTTCCTAAGAACTAGATGGAAACAGCTACAGCATCATGGCGTGTCTCTAAAGGTAGGTGAACTTTACAGGAATCAACAACCCAAGTAAGACGGTGGGTGGGTGGGTGGGGGAGCGGGGGAACGTGTTCAAAGCTTCGGCTCCATCGAGGGAATGAGACTTTAATTGTCTCATTTGCTCTCGGCTTTAGTTGTTCTCTGCAGAGATGCTTAACTCACAGCACAGAGCAGAGAGCCAGACCATTAATCATGGATAGAAAAGGTGGAGGCGAAGGGAAGAACTCTGCAAAGACACTGTTGTATCATCGGCCCCCAATGTGAATCACCAGGGGTCTTCACATTTATAAAAACCTCTACTGTCAAACTGGCTGGTAGGAATGTCCGTGCACCCTAGATGATCAAGCAGGGGGCTGATTCCAAGCTTCCTTGACTCCTCAAGGGAAGGGCAAGAATCAGGACAGTCCAGGAGTTAGGACTCTGCCCATTGAGTCAAGCTGCCAAGGGTGTGGCAGAGCTAGAAAATGTGGCAGTGACTGAAGCCTCCAGCGTGTCCATTGCCGGGGGGGGGGCAGCAAATTGAGACCTGGTTTTGCAGCTATTCCTCCTGCAACTGTTCTGGGTTGTATGGAAGTTCTCCTAGTGAAGTGCTGGAGCCTGGAACATGTCTAGAGGAGGGGGACCAAAATGGTAGACAGCCTGGAAACCATGAAGCTCTGTGAGGAGCAGCTTAGGGAGCTGGGTGTGTTTAGCCTGGAGAAGAGGAGGTCAAGAGGTAACACGATAGCTATGTTTAAATATTTGAAGGGATGTCCTATGGAGGATGGGCCAAGCCTGTTTTCTCCTGCTCCAGAGACTAGGACACAGAGCAATGGCTTCAATCTTCAGGAAAAGAGATTCTGCCTAAATATTAGGAAGAATTTCCTAACAGTAAAAACAGTTTAACTGTGGGATATGCTGCCTGGGAGCATGGTGGAGTTTCCTCCTTTGGAGGTTTTTAAACAGAGGCTGGATGGCTATCTGTCAGGAGTGCTTTGGCGGTGTCTTCCTGCATGGAGGAATGGTCTTGGACTCAATGGTCCTTGTGGTCTTTTTCCAGTTCTGTGATTCTAGTGTTTGGAATCAGGTCCAGTACCTGTGTGTGGCTTGCACAAGCCAGAGTGGATGAAGGATGAGCAGCTGTAAAACTGAGAGTAGATGCACCGCTCCACAGCGATACCAGCCACTCCTAACCAGCATCAGGCCTCATGCTCTCATTCCCTCTCTGCCCTCAATAAAAGCTGGAAGGCCCCACATTCCCACACTCAGGCATCCATCAAGAGTCACAGCCAGAATGCCTTTCATATTAGTTAACTCCCTTCCTGGGAAGTAAGCACATGCAGCCTTGCTCGAGACCTTTGCAATTTCCTTGTGATCAAATGCTCATCTGATTGAGAGATAAGCCATCTCCGCATGAGGCTGTTATAGCGCTATGATTCCACTTTGAACATCCTATGTAATCCTGGGGTTTGCAGTTTAGGGAGGGGCCGGCCCCTCCCTAAACTGCAAACCCCAGGATTCCATAGGATGTTATAAGTGGAATCATAACACTATAACAGCCTTGTGAGGAAATGGCCATAGAAAGGTTGCTCTGATGGCCTGCTTTTTCATTCCACAGCCCTAGTCAATTGTAATCAGGTTTTTATTTAACACTGCGGTCAATGGGTTTTTAATCCTGTATTTAAATGATTACACTTTCTTAAATTGTTGCTTCCAACACAGTTATTTCAGGAATTCTCCCTCAAATCATTTATGGTCATCTGAGAATTGATTCCATTATCATCTTATTGCACTTTTAAAGGGAACGGCTGTTAGAAATCAATGAGAATTTATAAGCAGTATGTTAAAACGAATTCCCCCTGCCCCACTGGAATTGTTCTACATCAAAAAAAGGCAGCTCTAAGCATTAAATCTTGGTTGTTTGAAAAACAGAATATTTTAACCTTCTAGTAAGTTAATAACAGAATCATACAATTGAAAAAGACCCCAAAGGTCATCCAGTCCAACCCTATTCTACCAGGCAGGAAGGCACAATCAAAGCACTCCCAACAGACGGCCACCCAGCTTCTGCTTAAAAACCTCCAAAGGAGGAGACTCCACCACACTTCCAGACAGCATATTCCACTGTTGTACTGCTCTTATTGTCAAGAAGTTATTCCTTATGTTTAGGTGGAATCTATTTTCTTGTAGTCTGAATCCATTGCTGTATATCCTCGTCTCTGAAGCAGCAGAAAACAAGCTTTCTCCATGTTTCATAAGACTTCTTTTCAAATATTTCAACACGTCACCTCTTAACTTTCTTGTTAAGAATTGCAGAAGAGAAGGTTAAGAGGGGACATGATAGCCATGTTTAAATATTTGAAGAGATGCCACGTAGAGGAGGGAGTGGGCTTGTTTTCCGCTGCTCCAGAGACTAGGACAAGGAGCAATGGATTCAAGCTGCAGGAAAGGAGATTCCACCTGAACCTCAGGAGGAACTTCCTGACGGTCAGGGCTGTCCGGCAGTGGAATATGCTGCCTCGGAGTCTCCTTCTTTGGAGGTTTTTAAGCAGAGGCTGGATGGCCCTCTGTCAAAGGGAGTGCTTTGAGGGTGTTCCTGCATGGCAGGGGGTCGGACTGGATGGCCTCTGTGGTCTCTTCCAACTCTACATTTCTATGATTCTATGATTCTCTTCTCCAGGCTAAACATACCCAGCTCCCTAAGCCACTCCTCATCGGGCTTCAGGGTTTCCAAGCCTTTTACCATTTCTCCTTTGGGAGAGAGAGAGAGAGCGAGAGAGGAGAGAAGGAAAGAATAAACTATACCAAACAATGGTAAATCAGATTATCCAGATAAAATTTTAAAAAATACAATGTAATATAAAGCAAACTGACAAATACAGGTAATCAATATATAAAGGATTATAACCCAGTACTAAACAATAATGCCAAAATCTTTGGAAAACAAACAAAAAGGAGTCCAACTGTAACTAATTACTTTTTGAAAGTAACTTTCCAAGCTCAGCCTCCCCTCCCCAGCTTATTTTCCTTGAAGGCAGAACATTCTGGGGTTAATTTATGTTGTTTATAACAAGGTATATCTGAAGCAGTAAATTAAAGTCTTAGCTTGGATGATGAGAGAGGGAATAAACAGCATTGCAGAGAGCTCTAAATCAGGAAACTGGAGCTTTTGTCGTAGTGTTGAGCTTAGCCTGGCCTTAAGAGGGCTGCTTTTTCAATTGATTACGAGTTTTTCAAGACAGAGGTTTTGTCGGCCAGCCATCAGCCTCTGAACCCTAGACCAACGCTCCTCAAACTTTGGGCTAATAATAATAAAATAATAATAATAATAATAATAATAATAATAATAATAATAATAATAATAATATTTGTATCCCGCCTCTCCACATGGATCGAGGCGGTGAACAACATAAAATACATCATACATTAAAATGCATTAAAAACATACCCAATCCTCCCCACCCACCAACCCACCTAAACCAATCCCTTAAAATACACAGCAATTAACAATCCATCAATTACTATTAGCAAGCAGCAAGGCAATAGATGAGAGGCGGTGGAGCTGCTAGTCTTGGAAGGCCTGTCAGAAGAGAACAGTCTTGACTGCTTTTTTTAAAGCTGTCAAGACTGGTAATGTGCCGGGTCTCCTCCGGCAGGCCGTTCCATAGCTTGGGAGCGATAGAGGAGAAGGTCCTCTGGGCAACCGCAGCCAACCTAGTTCTGACTGGCTGCAGTAAGTTCCTCCCAGAGGACCTTAATGTGCGGGGCGGATTGTATGGGAGAAGGCGATCCCGCAGGTAGGCTGGCCCCAAGCCATGGAGGGCTTTAAAGGTAAGAACCAACACCTTGTACTGTGCCCGGAAACTAATAGGCAGCCAATGTAACAACTTCAGAATTGGTGTTATATGGTCAGTTTTAGATCTTCCGGTGACCAACCTGGCTGCCATATTCTGAACTAATTGAAGTTTCCGGACTAAGCACACGGGTAGCCCTATGTAGAGTGTATTGCAGAAGTCAAGCCGTGAAGATATTTTGGACTTCAGTTCCCAGAAGTCCAGGCCAGCTCAGCCCATAGTCAGGATTCTGGGGGTTGAACTCTAAAAAAATTCTTGAAAACCAACAATTGAAAACAAGTACCCTAAACTATTAATGTTCTCTGAACCCCTCCCTAGACGGGTCTCTCAAATCACACAATACAAGCGTTATACTTTTTTTTTTTTTTTAGTGTAAATTTCTGTTTTGAAGGCAAAGAGTCACGGGTTCTTTTCCCCTGAAACTTTTCTTTCTCCCCTCGCCCAGCTGCTATTTGCCTCCCAAATAAGCTATTTGCAGTAAGAAGTAGAGACAAAGAGTAGCCAAGTGAGGATGGATGCCCAGGCATGCACTCATCATTTGGTTTCTCTAGGTACCTGACAACAGCCATATGTGGGAACTGGCTTCAACAACATCATCATCTGAAACATTATAGAGATTCTGTCATGGTGTTCTAAATGCAATGGTCCATTCAGACATGAAAATCAACCCCTGTGTGACGGATCCCCCTACCCTCTGTTTCTGTTTCACAGAAATCTGTTCCCTGTCTCTGCATCAGCTTTTCCCCATCTGCCTTTTGACAGAGACAAGCCTCAGTTTTGTAACATTTCCTCCCTTGCAGATCCCCCCTTCACAGCATTCCCTGAACTGTGATTGGCTACCTTTGGCCAAACTTGTCCTCCTCCTCCCTCACACCTTGATGCTGCAGGTATGAAGTGATGCAAACAGGTTGGCTCTCAGGTGTGTCTTAGCTTTAGATTCCTTCATGGCAGGGAATTGGATGAGACAGCCTTGGGGGTTCCATTCAACTTGCTATTTCTATTACAGTTGGAGCTTCACATTCACCAGGTTAAGGGCACAGGACTCTCGCAAAAGTGGAAAAATTGCAAATATCAAAATGCATGTGTGTGTCTGTGGGAAGGAGAGTGAGGCATGATGGGGAGAACAGGTGTCCAAGGTCCAAACTAGGTCAGGGAAAGGAGAGGGAGTAAGCATGGTGATTCTATACTCTCTCTCTCTCCCTTTCTCTCTCTCTCTCTTCTACTTCCTGGGGTGTAGGAGGGCATCAGGAGAAGGTTCGTGGTGCTGAGAAATCAGGCTGCTAGCAATCCTTAGCTGGCCAGGCAGTGGCTGGTGGAGGAGGAGGACCAGGGGCAGGTTTTTAAAAGGCTGTGTGGTCTGATTGGAGCTGCCAAGAGGGAAGGTTCCTCTGGAAAAGAAGCACCTGAGGTGGGTGGGCAGGGGTTGGAGAAACTCACAAATAATCAAATCCGTGCAAGTCAAACCTGCAAATGTGGAGGGTCATTCATCAGCTTCTGTGTCTGCTCTCTCAGCCACAGGAAAGGGAATTGTTTATCCCCTCCCCTGGATGTTGTTGGATTGCACTTCTCAGCATTCCTTACTATTGTGCATGCTAACTAGGGCTTCTGCAACTCACAGCAGCAATACATGGATTGCTACACAAATTGCACCCCGGAGCACCAGAAGAGTATGCAGTCTCCCACTTCACGAAGGTTGGCCCATAGCTTTTTGTTGTTTGCTGGACCCTCTTCTGCTGTCCTTAGGGCAAGGAGGAATCTCATAGCAAGTGTGCTGTCGTCAAAAGTATGCATATATGTATTTTCTTCCTTTATTATGGCCCTTTCACACTACCCAGTTATAGCACTATGATTCCATTTTAACTGCCATGGTTCCATAGTATCAGGTTGCAGCAGTGTGTCTGCAGCAAGCAATGCAATAAAGCTTGAGCTGAGAACGAGAAGGATGCTATGCACAAGTTATCCAGGATGTGACACCCCCGCATGTAAAAAAATAAACAAACATATATCTTTGTCCACCAAAATGGAAACTGCATGAAAAGTGAGAGCTGGTGAAAGAAACAAATCACCCCTGAATGCACATTGGAAAAAGCTGTCAATGGTCTCAAGAAGGTTCCAAACATCTTTATTTATACAAGATTTACCTGACCTGGTTGTTTCATTTCATAAGAGCAAATTGTTCAGTAAAAAGTTTGTTGAAACTTGTTCAACTGCTCTTCTTTTTTTGTGGTGTATTAACCTATTCCTATCCTTCCTACCTTATTTCTGGGAACACATCCACTTTGTTAACTGAGGTTTACCTGCATGGTACTTGAATTTCACTTTAACTGCCATGGCTACATCCTATGGAATCCTTGGAATTAGAGTTTGGTGAAACACTAGAGCTCTCTGGCAAAGAAATCTAAACTATTCCTCTCCCTAAATTGCTAATCCCAGGATGCTGTTATGGGTGTTAAAGTGAAATTATAGAATCATAGCATCACAAAGCTGGAAGGGACTCCAAGAGCTATCCAGTCCAACCTCATTCTGCCATGTAGGAATACTCAATCAAAGCGCTCCTGACAGATGGCCAGACGTGGCTACTGGCAGTCTCCAAGATTTTATCTAAAACTAGGCTCTCTGAGAAGAGAAAGGCATTGAGGTGGGAGTCTTGGCAGCCATGGCTTGTAGGAGGATCCTCAACCAACCAAATGCTTGTTATTATGGCAGGATGGAGTGGATAGTAAATGATATCCCATGTTTTGCTCTCTTTGAATCAGAAATATAAATCTTGCCAGCTTTTTTTTCTCCATACCATTTCATACTGAGACACAGGAGAGAGCCTTCTTGGTGGCTGCTGTGAGGGTTTGGACCTCCCTAGCAAAGGAAGTTCAATCCATTATACCCAGAGGGTAGGACCTGGTTTAACGGTTTTGCGTTCCAAGAGGGTAGTTTGACTGAACATTAGAAGGAACTTCTTGAGTGATTCAGCAATGGAACCAATTGCCTAGAGAGATGGTGGAGGTCTCCTTCTCTGGATGTCTTCAAAAAGAGGGTGGACACCTACCTGCAGGAGATCTTTTAGCTGGAGATCCTGCAGTGAGCAGAAGGTTGGGCTTGAGGGCACATTCCAACTCTTATGATTCTAGGAACTTGGAATTAGCCCAGGACAAGGAATTGTATGGCCAGCCTGACATCAGATTGTAACTCCCATTATCCCTGATCATTGTCTATTCTGGCAAGGGCAATTGGGAGTTGCAGTCCACCCACAGCTGGAGGACCACGATTCCCACCCTTGACTGACACTCCCTCCCAAGAACTGCCAGCTACAGTATGCCCAAAAGTTAGCTAATACAAATGCTTTCAAACCAACTCTACCTATTATGTTCTTCTCTGGGTGTTTTCTTTAGCATCTTGACTTGCTGTCCCATAAACTCAGTTGACATGAACTACGAGTCCAGAGATTGCAAGAGACTTTTAATTTGGCTTTGGCTAGTTCTTCAGCCCCAAGCTATTGATTTCCCATGAAGATGAATCGCGGCTGTCTAGACCTGTCTGACAAGTGGTACTCCGCTGTTTTGCTTACTCTTGGCATGTGGAAATATAATGTTTTATTAAGTGTCAGATCAGAGCAAATGGGAACAGAGGGCAGGCGGGCAAAGGGTAATCAATTGGCTCCTTTATAGTTTGATCCCAAAGACAGGAACGATGACACACACGTAATTTTGATTGCAAAGGGTCAGGAGGAATTAACACTCTGGACAACAGTGAACAGTTTGCTGACATGGGAAATCTTGCCTGATAAAAGGGTATGTGTGTAGCTTGATGACTTCATATAAATTTATATTTGCATTTCTTTCTAGAGATTAATAGCCTTGTAAATTCTGCCTTGCTGAGCGGGCTGTCGGTTGCAGTAGCCACAAAGCTCTTTTGCCCTGTGCACAATGTGGACTCTTTATCCCTCAGAAACATCCGTGACTCACCTTGAATGTCACTGTTCATCTCCTACAGAGATGTCACAGAACCACAGAACTGGAAGGGACCACAAGGTCTACCTATTTGAATCCCTTGCCATGATTCAACCTCCAAAGAAGGAGAGGCCACCAGCAGTCCATTTATTGTTGAACAGCTCTTACTGTCAGGAAGTTCTTCCCAAAGTTTAGGTAGAATCTCTTTCCTTGCAATTTGAATCCACTGGTTTGGGTCCCACCCTATGGAGCAGCAGAAAAGAAGCTCTTGCCATCTTCTACATGACATCCCATCAGCTATTTGAGAAGGCTATTGTGCCACCTCTTGGTCTTCTCCAAGTGAAACATATCCAGCTGCCTAACTCATTCCACACAGGGCTTGGTTTCCAGGATTTTTTCCATCTTGGTCACCCCCATCTGGACATGTTCCATCTTGTTTTGAATATCCACCTTGAACTGTGGTGTCCAGAACTAGACAGGGTGTTCCAGGCAAGGTCTGACCAAAACTTTCTAACTGTCAAATCAGAAAGGGAGACCACTCAGAATTTTAGCTCATGTAGGATGAAAAAGTTTCAGAACTCTGTGTGGAACTCTAAAGGCTCACTAGCAAATAGTGCGTACAGAGCCTGGAAAAGTTAATTTATTGGACACAACTTCCAGATCTCCTCCCCACCAGCAATGCTGACAGGAAGGGGGGATTTTTAAGTTATAATCCTCCCAAAGTAATTTTTTCAAGCTCTGAGTGTATGCTTGGGTTCATTTTGGGAAGTGACGAGGATTCAGTAAACCAACCGAAAGGGCTAGCAAGGGGTCTTTTTGTGACAGACCAGTGGCTTTTTTGACACTGAAGAGAAGGCAGGAAAGGAACAACTCAATGTTGTCCACAGGTCAGGAGACAGAGAGAGAGATGTTTTCTGTGGGCAGATTTGCCATGGGCACAAAATACAGTCCTACCACCACCATCATCACAACTGACTTTAGAGTGCTTTCTTAAGCTTGTATGACACACTATCTGCTCAGCCTCCAAATCTATAGGACCATCACCAGAGCTAGAGTACAACCTTCAGAATCCCCCAATCACCATCTTCAATAGCCATGCTGTCTGAAGAGGATTCTGCACACTGGAGGGTTTAAAAAGAGGAACTTTTCAAGGTCTGTTCAGCAGTACTATGGGGGAAATAGTAGTGTATCTCACCAGTATGGTAACTGAATACTAATTATTCTGCTTGTGAGATACACTACTATTTCTCCCTTTCAAAAGCAGAAAGTGAGCAACAACAAGTCCCGTCCCACCCCCATCCCACACAGGGTCTAGCATAGGCGGAAACTAACTTAATCTTCTTTATAAAAATATACAAAGTAGGTTTACTGACAAATACTACAGATTTCATAATATCTCATGGCAAGATTGTCTACAAACAGGTACCCTTCAAACATGGAGGAGAGATTGAGAGACAGAGAACTCCAGATGATAAAATGGAAGATGAACTCAGACTAACTGATGCAGGAAGAGAAAGAGTGTGGCTAAGACCAACCAAGCAGGAACTAACATGAACGCATGCCACATCGAAATTTTTAGAGAGACATAAGAACCAGCAGCGAGACAGTATTCATGTGCTAAGATGGCTGCCTCTAACGTAAGCCGTGCTTTGGAAACAGTGCTTTGAAGCCCAGATGATAAGAGCAAGGAACATCTTCAAATCTTTCCTCAGACCCTTTGCCTATGTACCCCTTTCCAACCGCTTTCTTGTCACTAGATTTCTAGGCCTGATCCACAGTGGTATACACACAGGCTTACGCTGGCCCAAGAGAAATTCACTGTGACATCATTGTGATCCAGCCCCCATGCCCCTCACTCTTGCTCCTGAAACCAGGTTCCAGCTCATGTCTACAGTCTCATAGAATCATAGAGTTGGAAGAGTCCCCAGGGGCCATTGAGTCCAACCCCCTGCTATGCAGGAACACCCATCAAAGCATTCCCAACAGATGGCCATCCAGCCTCTGCTTAAACACCTCCAAAGAAGGAGACCCCACCACACTCCATTAAGGCAACAGATTCCACTTCTGGACAGCTCTGACCATCAGGAAGTTCTTCCTGAGGTTCAAGTGGAATCTCCTTTTCTGCAGCTTGAATCCATTGCTCCTTGTCCTAGTCTCTGGAGCAGTAGAGAACAAGCCTCCTCGCTCCTCAACATGACATCCCTTCAAATATTTAAACATGGCTATGATGTCCCCTCTTAACTTTCTCTTCTGAAGGTTAAGAGGGTCTTTTTTTTCTAAGAGTCATAGAATCATAGAGTTGGAAGAGACCCCAGGGGCCATCCAGCCCAGCCCCATTCTGCCATCCAGAAGACACAGTCAAAGCATTCCCAACAGATAACCATCCAGCCTCTCTTCAAAAACTTCCTGTAAATATAATTTGTTGCTGGGGAGCACTGAGAACTCAAGATCTACATATTTAAATTTAGGTTTAAATATTCAAATACTTATTTAAATATGCAAATATTTGATTATTTATTTATCACTTCTGGAGACCAGAATTAAAATCTCTGCTCAGACACTGGGTGACCCTGGACAAGTTACATTCTCTCAGCCCCAGGGGAAGGCAAAGGCAAACCCTCTCTGTACAAATCTTGCAAAAACAACCACTGTGTGATAGGTTCACCTTAGGGTTGGCATAAATGGGAAGTCACTTGAAGGCACAGAACAACGAAGTACCACTGACAGGGGGAGGTTCTTTCTAGCCATTATGTTTCTCCCCTTTGAAAACTGACTTATGGTGATCCTAAGGCAAATTTATCATGGGGGGGTTCTTGGCAAGGCCTGTTGCCTTTGCTTTTCTCTGAGGCTGAGAGAATATGACTTGCCTGAAGTCACCCAGTGGGTTTCCATCGCCAAGTGGAGATCCAAATCCTGATCTGCTTTGGTTAGACCTCATTTGGAATATTGTGTCCAGTTCTGGGCACCTCAATTCAAGAAGGATATCGATAAGCTGGAACGTGTCCAGAGGAAGGCAACCAAAATGATGTACGTTCTAGAAGGCATGCTCTATGAGAAGCGCCTTAGAGAGCTAGGGATGTTTAGTCTGCAGAGGAGAAGATTAAGAGGGGACATGATAGCCATGTTTAAATATTTGAAGGGGTCTCATGCCTAGGAAGGAGTGGGCTTGTTTTCTGCACCTCCAGAGACTAGGACAAGGAGCAATGGATTCAAGCTGCAGGAAAGGAGATTCCACTTGAACCTCAGGAAGAACTTCCGGAGGGTCAGAGCTGTCTGGCAGTGGAATCTGCTGCCTCAATGGAGTGTGGTAGAGTCTCCTTCTTTGGAGGTTTTTAAGCAGAGGCTGGATGGCCATCGTTTGGGAGTGCTTTGATGAGTGTTGCTACATAGCAGGGGATTGGACTGGATGGCCCCTGGGGTCTCTTCCAACTTTATGATTCTATGATTCTATCTCCAGAGTTAGGGCACATGCACATATCAGCTGCCATGCCCCTTTTGTCAGGGAAATGGAAGAAGGTGTGTGGGGAGGATGCTGAAACTACTCCATCATTCGCAAATGGAGCAGTTTGGGCACACATACACCTGCTGCTGTGTCCTTTTCATCAGGGATACAGCAGCAGCAGGAGGAGATTACTGATGCTGAAACTGCTCTCTCATTTGCAAACGCGGGGTGCACACACCCCTCCTAATGCCATATCCCTCAGCACCCTCGGTATCCCTTGGCACTGTGATGAATGGAACACAGTGACAGTCATGTGAACGCACCCAAGCTGCTCCCTCTGTTGCAAATGATAGAGCAGTTTTGGCACCAGCAGCCCCCCACTGCCGTATCCGTTCCTGCCACCGCTGTTGGGGTCCAGCAGCAGTACTTCGTGGACCCCTTGTGAGAGCTTTGTGAACCCCTGGTTAAGAAGCACTGCTTTAGTCCATTCTCCTGAACTGCAGCACCATAGGTCTTCAGCACAGATTTCCAAACCCCAGGATTCCTTACAAGGTAGCCACAGCAGTTATGGTGATATCAAATTGCTATAACGGTGGTATGAAGATAAATTCAAAGCTTGACTTAAATGAGTTAAATGCAATTATGCAGTGATTATTTTCTAAGCATGGCAAGAGCACATTGAGAGAAAGTAAAGAGAGGGAGGGAGGGAAGGAGGGAGGGACAGATTCTGTTAATTGCTTCAATTTAGAATAGACCCATTCAATTGCTGAATGCTGAATCATTCAACTCATAGGTAAATCCAACTGATTCAATGGCACACCTCTAGTTGGGACTAACATCATGATCATCAAATTGTTGTTGTTATATTCATTGGTATCCTGCCTTGCTCCCAATAATGGGACTCAAGGCAGTTAACAACATATTTAAAACATTACAAATTAAAAAGAATACAAAACATTCACAGAAGTATAAATATAAGATTTAAAAGACAAACGTTGCACACTAAAAATATTGAAGTTAAAAGCCTATACAATACTTAAAAACGGAGTCACAGAGCACTAAAAGTCCAATCCTGGTCAGTTTGTAAATGTTTTGACCTGCTGGCAGAAGGATAAAGACAAGGCCAGCCTGACTTCTCTAGGAAGGGAGTTCCAAAGTCTGGGAGCAGCCACTGAGAAGGTCCCGTCTCCCTTGTTCCCAATAAATGAGCCTGAAAGGCTGGTGGGAGAGAGAGAAGGGTTTTTCCATATGATCTTAGAGCTCTGTTGGGCTCATAAAGGAAGACATGGTCCTTCCAATCCTAACAATAGGATTTAGGTCCAGGTTATAAGATAAAATACTACTCCGTTTTGAAAATATTCTCAGACTTTTCCAAGGCTATGGATGGGCAGGCAAAAGAGCTGGGGATTCTAGCACCTGATCTACTCCTTGTAACTGTTTTAAATTGAAACCAAACCGACCCTAGATGTGATGTTGTGCATTTCCCCAATGCCACCTGTTTTTGAGCATCCAGGGTCAAAAAGGGAAGCGGGCAGATAGCAATGACGGTTGAAGTGAGAAAAGATGAGATGCTCCTCTCAAGATGCTTGCTCAGCCAGACTAAACGTTGGTTTCCTGGTGCACGGAAGAATCTGTTGCTTTTGAAGAATGCTCCCACGTCCCACCAACATCCCGATATATGTTTCAAACTGTCAGCTGTAGAGATAATGAGGATATCTCTGGTGCACCAGCAATATGTGTGGGATCTCTGATAGATATTTACTCTCTGCAAACTGCTCACAAAATAGCTATTGCTATCTCTGACAGGGCCACGCTGCAAGTTGAGGTTAGCACGCAACGTACAAAGAGCTCCATCTGTTTGAACCCAGCACTAATCCAGAGGGAAGCCCAGGAGGCTCAAATCTCCTTCTGCAATAGAGGAAGACACAGTTTTATTAGTCTATTTATCCCCCGCCTTTTATTGTGGATGTTTTGAAATACACAAGGCAGCTGGAGAAGGAAAGATCACAAAATGAAAAATAGCAATCAATAAAGCAATATATCACAACAGGCGCAATAATTTTTTCAAAAGTGAAACCAGCTCAAGACAAATCAGGAATGAAATTCAGTGACGTAAACATTTCCGCAGGGGCCAGAAAACTGGTCCACTGGTTCACTAAAAGTATACCTGAATCTCTGAATCTCCCCATACGAGCCTGCCTGCACCTTGAGAGCCTCAAGAGAGGGTCTTCTTTCACTCCCACCATTTTCCCAGGTTCAGTTGGTGGGGACACAAGAGAGGGTCTTCTCAGTGGCTGCCCCTAGACTTTAAAACTCCTTCCCTAGAGAGGCTAAAATGGCCATCTTTGCTGTCCTTCTGGAGGCAAGCAAAGACTTTTTTTATTCAAACAGGTTTTTGAGGACGGAAGGCTTTTACAAAAAGGGTTGGAATGAGGAGACTGGGTTGTTTTTACTGTACTACCTTAACTTTTTTTTTAAGTGTGTGTTTTGTTTTTTTGACGCTGTAGATTTTTATTAACAAACAGAAAACAGACTGTATACAACAGTGACCCCAATAGCACTGATTGGGCCCGGTGGCTTAAGTGCCTTCCATTCTGCTAGCCTCGTTGATACCCTAAATGAGAGTTTGGCAAAGTCTACTCCATGGGGCACATGTGGCCTGCCAGACCAATTAATTAATCAGCACCTCTTCCCCCAACTGCCCACGACTTGTGTGTTTTAGATTGTTTTAATATGGTTAACAGTTTGATTCTGTTCGAATGCTGGCTCTCTGTATGTTTGAACTATCTCATAATCATTTCAATTTGTAAGCTACCTAGAGTCCCAACCTTGAGGAAAGGGAAGGACATAAACAAAGTTAATGCTGATCACAGAGTCACAGCATCAAGGAGCTGGGAGGAAGCACCAGGGCCATCGACCCCCTTTCTGCCATGCAGGAAGACACGATCAAAGCATTTCCAACAGACGGCCATCCAGCCTGTTTAAAAACCTTCCTCGACTATGCTATGGAGCTGTCACAAGCAGGTCAGCTGGATTCCAGATCCATAGAAACGGCTTCTGTGGAGCATAACACCGATTCCCAGCTAGAGCTGCAGAACCTCTCCATCAGCTATGTTGGAAAACAAGCACCATTATTTTGATGACAAGCTCAAGCCAGAGGTGACTCTTCAGTGAGCCAAGGAGGGGAAGAGAATGCAGGAGCCTTTCTGAGAATGGGGAAAGCCACGGCAAAGAGCACCAGCACTACCCAGGCTCCGGTGACCCTGCCTTCTGCTGGGAAGTCGTGGGCAGTTGGGGGAAGAGGTGCTGATTAATTAATTGGTCTGGTGGGCCACATGTGCCCCATGGACTAGACTTTGCCAGACTCTCGTTTAGGGTATCAACGAGGCTAGCAGAATGGAAGGCACTAAGCCACCAGGCCCAATCCTCCAAGATGCTCTCCAGCACAAACTGCCCTGAAATGAAAGAGGCATAAACCACAAAATTATATGTCCAGAGAAATATGACTAAAACGGCAGAAGGCTTGGAAACCATGCCCTATATGGACAGGCTTAGGGAGCTGGGTATGATTAGCCTGGAGATGAGAAGGTTGAGAGGTGACATGATAGCTGTGTTTAAAGATCTGAAGGGATGTCATATGGAGGATGGAGCAAGCCTGTTTTCTTGTACTGCAGAGACTAGGACATGGAGCAATGGCTTCAAACTACAGGAAAAGAGATTCCACCTAAACATTAGAAAGAACTTTCTGATGGTAAGAGCACTTCGACAGCAGAATATGCTGCCTCAGACTGTGGTGGAGTCTCCTTCTTTGGAGGTTTTTAAACAAGGTTGGATGGCTATCCGTCAGGAATGCTTTGATGGCGTATTCCTGACAGCCCTTGTGGTCTCTTCCACATCTGTGATTCTATGATTGTATAATCTCAGCTCTCCTCTCAGCCCCTGGCATAATGCTGACAAACTGTGTCATCTGATTCCAACACAGTGGGCCATCACTCTGGTTGAGCTCTTATTGAGTCATGTGGTTCCTTAATGTACCTGAGTGATTGCTGTGAATTCAAATCCCACATCAATAGAGTTCAGATGGCAGTGGCACTATAAATATGCATGGACACACACACATGCTGTCATCTTGGACACAGCTGGGTGCAGTTTCCTTAGAAATGCTAAACCCACTCCTCTCTCCCCCTTACTGGTAACTGGGTCGCAATGTCATTCCCTAAGAAAACAGCAAAAATCATAGAATCATAGAATCATAGAAATCTAGAGTTGGAAGAGACCACACAGGCCATCCAGTCCAACTCCCTGCCATGCAGGAACACCCTCAAAGCAATCCCGACAGATGGCCATCCAGCCTCTGCTTAAAAACCTCCAAGGAAGGAGACTCCACTACACTCCGAGGCAGCAGATTCCACTGCCGGACAGCCCTGGCTGTCAGGAAGTTCTTCCTGAGGTTCAGGTGGAATCTCCTTTCCTGCAGCTTCCAATACTCCCACTTTATGCTATTATTCAAAAATCAAAAACCAGTTCATCTTCATCCTAGCAACCAGTGCAGAGATAAGGGGCAGTGCTGGATGTACATCTCACTCTCTTAACTTTCCTTGTGTAGCAGGTACAAGATTTCGGCTGGAAGCTTCTTGGTGATTTAAGTTCCCCTACAAAAAGCAGTTGGGCTTTGTTGTTCTGATGTAGAGCTTCTTGCCTTCAGTTCAAGTTGTTCAACAGTGAAGCTGTCAGGTAGCCCTCCTTATTTCAGTATGGGACATGTAGTAGTAGTTAATTAGCTGCTTGCTTGTAACCAAGGATGGGAACCAGAGACCGTTAGGTAAACAAAGCTAGGAATGCAGCACTGATAAGAACTACCAGCCAAAGCCGCCCTTCAAGGTCTCTTGCGGGTGGAAAGGGAAACTATTTGCTTCTAATGTTTGGATTTTGCTAATTGCTTTCAGTTCGCTCACTGAAGTCCTGTACAACACATCACACTCCTAATAAGTAGTGTATTAGCACTGTTACATTTGTGTGTGTGATTTCGGTTCCTGGCAGAAACAGGCCATCTCAGTCCAAAGAAAGGAGGCTTTTAAACAGAAGTTGGATGACATCTCTTAGGTGTTAAACAAGGATTAAGTAAGGCCTTATCAACATAATAGCATGTGTCCAGATCTGACACAAAACATCTCTGGAACAAGTTGAACTTCGTACACTGTACTTCACAAAGCGCATGTCAACATTTAGCACAGTGGTTCAAGTTTCCCACCATCGACCAAGGAGTCCAGTTGAATTGCTACTATCTCATTTTTACTTTCTATTTTTAAGTGCATGTCAAGATATGTATCAGAAATAAAGTATGTTCAGCTTAGAGCAGAGAGGATTGAGATGTGATATGATAGCCATTTTTAAAAATCTGAAGAGATGTCATACAGAAGATGGAGTGAGCTGCTCCACAGACTAGAACATGAGCTGTTGTTGTTGCTGCTGTGTGCTTTCAGGTTGCTTCAAACTTATTGTGACGCTAAAGTAGATTTATCACAAGGTTTCCTTAGCAAGATTTGTTCAGAACAGGGTTGCCTTTGCCTTCCTCTGAGGCTGAGAGAACATGACTTTCCCAAGGTCACCCAGTAGGCTTCCATGGCCAAGTGGGGATCTGAACCCTAGCCCCTAGAGTCACAGTTCAGTCCTCAAACCACTATACCAGGCTGGCTCTTGCAAGCTAATGGATTCAAATTACAAGAAAACAGATTCCACTTAAATGTTAGAAGAACTTCTTGACTGTGGCCACTTCCGCACTACACTCTTATAGCATGATTATTCCACTTTCAACATCCTATGGAATCCTGGGGTTTGCAGTTTTGGGAGGAGCCGATGTTGAAAATGGAATAATTGCGCTATAAGAATGTAGTGCGGAAATGGTCATCAAGAGCTGTCCATCACTGGAACTGACTGTCTCAGAAAGTGGTAGATGCTTCTTTTTTGAAGGCCCTTAAACAGAAGTTGGAGGGGCATCTTTTAGGAGCTGGTTTAGTTTCGTTCTTCTCCACGGGGGGCTAGCGTTGGACTAAATAGCCCTTGCGTTCCCTTCCAATTCTAAGGTTTTACGTTGATTCAAGGCATGCATTTTGCCTGATCTCTCCCTGTCTCCCCCATAAGTTGTCAGAGGAGATCTCTGTCATCTCTCAGTTAGCATTCAAAAGTGTTATAAACTATACACACACACATGCACAAGAGATATATGCAGAGCATTCTCTACCTTTCATTTGCTATGGAAATAGAGGGGGCGGAACGAGTATAGCTCAAGCTAGCTCTCCGAAGCACATTCTGTCAAAACTGTGGGTTGGAGGTGAAGGGCATCGAGCAAAAGCTTTCCAACTGACTAATGTGCATTAAAAATAAAAGGAACCCGGTGGGCGGATGGCTCAGGAATAGAAAAGAAAGCATCTCCCAGGTGCTTTGGAAGGAGAAAGGTAAAACAGGTGGGTTCAGAGAAGGCATGAAGAATGGCAGATATGTAATGGAAACCATTTTAGGGAGTTGGGGGTGGTAAAGTTAGGTAGGGAAAACAGCATGAAATTTCTAAAATCTCCCTAATTTTGGTAGTGCGGGAAATTACTATTTTCGATGTCCAAATCTCAAGAGAGGCACTGGAGGGCAAAGCAGTGCTAAGATACCGATTGAGATACTACATTAAGAAGACAGAGGGCAACTTTATGCTCAGAGTTTACAGATGTGCAACATCACCTTGTTTGCAAATTGCAACATTGTGCAATGGACTGCACAACCAAAGGCAAAGTGTATATATTCTGTGCAATGTACATGCACAACCATGCATATCCATGTGCTATGTGCAACCATGTGCAAAGTGTAACTGCACACAAGAGCCCCACAAGCACAACTCTGCTTTTGCAACCTTGAAATGAATACGTTTTGCATCGGAGAAAAAATGTCCAACCTGTTACATAGGGAAAATTATGAGACTGCATAAGATACCAACAAGATTCTAGCCATGGACAGTTATTTTAACTTAAGCAACTCCTTGTCACCAATAAGAATGTCCTGATATAGCTGACCCCAAACCAGTATCCTTAAAATGTGACAGATTACAACTCCCAGAATCCCCCAGCCATTCAAGGAATCAGAATCATAGAGCTGGAAGAGACCACAAGGGCCATCCAGTCCAACCCCATTGTGCCATGCAGGAATACATCATCAAAGCACTCCCTACAAACTATCCAGCCTTCACTTAAAATACTCCCGAGAATGAGACTCCAACACACTCTGAGCCAGCAGTGTATTCCACTGTCAAAGTGCTCTTACAGTCAGGAAATTCTTCCTAATATTTAGGTGGAATCTCTTTTCTTGCAGTTTGAATCCATTGCTCCATGTCTGAGTCTCTGGAACATCAGAAAACAGGCTTGCTCCACCCTCCTCCCTTCAAATATTTAAACATACCTATTATATCACCTCTTAACCTTCTCCAGACTAAATATACCCAGCACCCTAGCCTCCCCTTATAAGGCATGGTTTCTAGGTCTTTTATTATTTTGGGCACTCCCTTCTGGACATGTTCCAGCTTGTCAATATCCTTCTTGAATTGTGGTGTCCAGAAGTGGACATAGTACTCTATGTAAAGAATTGTTGTTGTGGTCTAGGAGTTGTAGGCAAACACATCTGAAGGGCAGTAGGTTTACAGAAGTGAGTTGGAATCCCATCAAAGCACAAGAGAAAGGGAGAGATTGAGACTTAGACATACACAACTGGGTTAACAGAAGTAGACTGCCTCTCCCTCTCTTCATGGCAGCCCCTCCAACCATCTGAAAATGCTACACGGAAGATCAGGAGCCCCCACTCAATAAATTAATGGTTGGTGGCTTACAGGTTGGGGAGCAATGAGTCCGCTGTGGATTCTAGTAAAAACCTGGAAGGAGATTTCCAAGGTGCTGAACCTGTTGGGTAGGTTTAGCCTGGAGAAGAGAAGGTTAAGAGATGACATGATAGCCAAATTTAAATATTTGAAAGAATGTTATATGGAAGATGGGGCAAGCTTGTCTTCTTCTCCAGAGACTAGGACACAGAGTAGTGCTTTCAAACGTCAGGAAAAGAGATTCCACCTAAATAATAGAAAGAACTTCCTGATAGTTGAGAGCTGTTCAACAGTGGAACACACTGCCTTGGAGTGTGGTAGAGTCTCCTACTTTGAAATTTTATAAACAGAGGCTGAGTGGCCATCTGTCGGGAGTGCTTTGATTATGTCATTCTGCATGGCAGAATGGGGTTGGACTTGATAGCCCTTTTGTCCTCTTCCAAGTCTGTGGTTCTATAATTCTGTTTTGGGGTGGAAGCTCAACAATTTGGATAGCTCTTTTAAATTTCAGAGTAAATCCCAGAGCATATTCCTTACCCCACAGACATGGGGAATGGTGGGGGGGGGCTTTAAAATTGTGCAAAAGCACCTTCCTGATATGGAAACAGAATCCTTCCATCTACAAACTTTGGCAGCCCCATGGCAAGAGACCCAAGTAACTCTTGTGCCCAATAATTCGCTGCTTCTCCAACTTTGGTCTTCCAGTTGTTTTGGACTTCATCTCCCAGAATCCTTGACCAAGCTGTCTGGGGCTTCTGAGAGCTGAAGTCCAAAAACTGTAAACGGCCAGAGTTTAAGAACCACTGCTTTAATTTGCACTAGCAGCATGATTCAAATAAAAGAGCTGAGCTCTCAGCATCTATTGTACTTACATGTACATTGGAATGGATGTTGTGTATGTGGTAACTTACAAGTCCATCAGCATTTTAGCTGAGCACACTGAGCTATGTTTGGAGAAAAAGATGAAATGGAGATTAAACTGATGTACAAATCTTCCCCATAAACATTTTAAAAACTTGCACATAACCACCCTGGACACTCTGTCAGAGACCTAAGGAACAGACATCCTTTAAGAAGATCAATTCTCCCTGATTCATCTGCTTCAGTTATTTCAAATATCTATGCTTTCCAATCCCCCTGAATTCTCAGAGCAGCTTAAGTAATGCGAAAATAAAATAAACACTCATAAAACAATAAATTTGCAGTCAGACAGCACAATGCACCAAGCCAGGGTAAAACCGGAATGGAGTTCAGTTCTAAAAGGCCTGGCTGAATAAGTCTGGGTCGCAGGGTGTCTAAAAGATATCAGAAGGTGATGCCAAGTAAACCTGAGAGAGAGAGAGATTGATTTCCGAAACCACCACCAAAAAGAGCATGTCACTGGTCTCCAACCAACCTAACTTTGAAAAGCAGGGCAAAAAATATCTAAGAAAAATCTTAACTTACAGGTGTGTTACTGCAGTGAGCTGGCCCTATCCCGGGGACTACAATTTAATATTTTATAAGATCTCCACGTGTCTGAGATTAAAAATCACTCCACGTGTCTGACAGGGTCCCCCAGAAGAGCACGCAGGTGGGCACGGCCGAACGACCGCAATTAAGAAATACCAGGTCTGGCTAGTAATCAATCTGTCACGTAGCCCCAGGAGCCCTCCAGACATGCAAACCATTAACCTGACAAAGAGTTCTCTGCCCCGAGAAGCCAGTTTGACACGATTAGCAATCCTGACAAGCGGCCTGTCAAGCGACAGCAATTTACGTACTGCCGCGGCTTTTGACGAGCCCTGGCAAATCTAATCACACTAAGCACTCTGACATTTCGGAGCTTTGTGCTCCAAATCAGGCACATTTTGGAGCTTTGTCTTAGCTCCTCAAACCATTGGTTTTCCCCGGGAAAGAATTAGCCCCCAAGGTACGTTTTCCCCTATAAAAACCCCTGATTTCAAGCGCTTCCTCGGATCACTCCCGATTTCCTCCTCACTTGCCGTCACTCTGTCTGCTGAGCATTCCTCTCAGCCTTCATGTGCTGAGATCTTTCTCCTTGCTCTCCGCTGCCATCCTGGAATCCCAGACTACAGGACCAGGTGCAGTATCACCACGATCCAACCCTCTTCAAGCCCCCCTATCAATTTTCTCGCTTTTATTTCTTTTAGCCCTTGTGTGAGAGGGTGTGCAAGTGCACAAGTGCGCAATGACTTATTTTCATTAAAAATAAAATAAAAATCATTTCTTTATCAATTTGGTGTGATTTTTGGCTTGGCCTGATCTGGTAAAAATTGGGCTTTAAGATCCTGTTACGATTCCCTGCCTCTCATGTGCTTTAGCCTGTGCTCTAGCTAATTCCTATTCCCCATTTTATTGAGCACATTGACAGGTCCCCCATGGGACTCCCAGAAATCAGGGTAACAAGTGGTTTGATGCAGAGAAAAGTGATGGAGGCTGGTCTCTGAGGACAAATGGGCCGCTGTGCCACCAAGACTCAAATCTAACCTTTGTCAGTCCATCCCTGCTTGGTTCCTTACTTATAAACAGTCTATGAGGTCGCCTTGAAGTCAGCAGTCTCATCAACCAGTCTCTCCACTTTGTTTCTGGAGGCCTCAACAGGCCAGTCCCATCCTATAAAGATGTATAGGCACAGTTCAGTTAGATCGGGGATAGGGACTGTGCAGTCCTCCAGATGTTCATAGAATCATACAACTGGGAGGGATACCAAGGGCCATCTAGTCCAACCCCTTCCATGCAGGAATCCACTGTCAAAGTAGCCTGAAGTGACCATGCAACCTGTGCTTAGAAATCTCCAGTGAAGTTATAGAAGAGAGAAACCTCATTTAGATAGATGGCTAAAATATAAAGATTTATTAAAAATACAAGGGTAAAATGTGATTTGGAAAAATAAAGAGGAATTGGCTGATTTGGGTATATCATCTTATTGGCTTTTACAAAGACAACTGGAGGAAAGGTTTAAAATTGACAGGAAATTGGTTGGGATTGAAATGAGAGAGAAAGAATTTGACAAATTACTTAAACCAGGGGTTGATCATTTGATGGGGAAAATATATAAAATGTTGCTGAATTGGCAGATGGAGGAGGAGATAGTGAAAGAGAATATGACAAATTGGGCAAAAAATCTGCGACGTGCCATTCCCCTCCAGAAGTGGGAAAATTCTTGGAAGGAGGTAAAGAAATATTGTTTTGCTACGAATATGAAAGAAAATTATTATAAGATGTTCTTTCGGTGGTATTGTACACCTGTGCAAATATCGAAAATGAGTAAGAATGGTAAAGACACATGCTGGAAATGTCCTGGAAAAGGAACGTTTTATCATCTATGGTGGTCATGTGTAAAAGCAAAAGCCTTTTGGAAGAGTATACATGAGTGCATTGAAATGGCGTTACATTCTAAGTTTCCTATGATTCCAGAGTTATATTTGTTGACCATAATTGATGATAAATATTATAAGAAAAGTTCAGAGAGAAAAATGTTAATATATATGGTGACAGCAGCTAGATTGGTCTACGCTCGATTTTGGAAATCGAATGAAATACCTAGAATAGAAGACTGGCTGTGGAAACTATTTGAATTATGGGAAATGGACGAATTGACTTCTAGAATTAGGGATAGACCAAGAAAACAGATAGAAGAGGAATGGAGTCTAGTGAAACCCCTCTGGGAAAACCATTGGGGCGAAAAGAGTTAAAAAGAGGTTTGGTAAATACGAGTTTCGGGAGATGATAATGCAAATAAACATTATAGCTACTTATTAAAGACAGTGGTATGTAATAAGGTATATTAAGGTGAGTTGGCGGTTTATAAGTAAGATAGATTGGTCCACAAATACAAGGATGATAAATAAGGGAAGGTGGGTATGAACTTATTAAAAAAATTGAAAGAATGATATTACGTGAAAGGATTGTAAATGAGATAACATTAAGAAATGATGTGTATTTCATTTATATTTGTGTGTTTTTGTTGTTGTTGTTGATTTTGTTGGAATAAAAATATAATAATAAAAAAAGAAAAGAAATCTCCAGTGAAGGGAAGTCCACCATCTTCCAGGGCAGGCAACTCCTCAGCCGAACAGCTCTTCCCGCCAGCAGCCTCTTCGTAACGTGTAATTGGTATCTCTTTTCTTTTAACTTGAATCCACTGGTTCAACTAATGGCAAAGAATTCTGGGAGTTGCAGTTCGAGAACATCTGGAGGGCAGTATGCAACCCAGGATGCTAAATGTTAAGAAGCGGTACTTCAGTGTCATAACAAGCAAGAACAAGGAAGCTAAAACCAGAGTTAGCCGATTCTGCTTAATGCTGACTTTGGTTTTTGACTTGTCTTTGACCAACCTACTTTACCAGTGAGCACCAACTATCACTTTACTGGGAGAAGACAATTTTTAAGGGACTATGGTCGCAGAGAGGTTAGGTTTTTAGTTGGTTTTTAATTGGTAACCTCAATATTCTGCAAGCTTTCAAAGCTTCACTGGCTTAGGTTGTTGTGGATTTTCCGGGTTTTGAGGCCGTGTTCTATTAGTATTTTCTCCTGACATTTTGCCTGCATCTGTGGCTGGCATCTTCACAACCTCTGAAGATGCCAGCCACAGATGCAGGCGAAACATCAGGAGAAAATACTAATAGAACATGGCCTCAAAGCCCAGAAAACCTCCAACAAGCTATGGATTCCAGCCATGAAAGCCTTCGACTTTACATCTTCACTGGTTTCTTCCTCAGGCGAAGATGTCAAAAAACATACAGAAGGGAAAAATTAAGGTGTGAGGACTAGGAACAAACGGCAATAAAAGGCAGGCAATAACATTTCAACTCTATTAGCTACAGAAGAGTAACTTCCCTTGAGATCTAGCTGTCCCTGTCCTGTGCAAAGCTAACTGCTCCTTTCTTTGGTAGAAAACACTGAATTTCTCAAGGAGTCTCTGTACTGTGACATAAACTTCTAGGTGCTATATAGGCAAATCTTGCCAATTGTAGTCCAATGAAAGAGTTTTACCTTTGTTGGAGATAGAAATCATAGAATCATAGAATCATAGAAATGTAGAGCTGGAAGAGACCACACAGGCCATCCAGTCCAACCCCCTTCTGCCATGCAGGAACACCTCAAAGCACGCCCAATAGATGACCATTCAGCCTCTGCTTAAAAACCTCCAAGGAAGGAGACTCCATCACACTCCATGGAGGCAGCCTATTCCGCTGCCGGACAGCCTTGACTGTCAGGAAATTCTTCCTGAGGTTCAGGTGGAATCTCCTTTCCTGCAGCTTGAATCCATTGCTCCTTGTCCTGGTCTCTGGAGCAGCAGAAAACAAGCCCTCTCCTTCCTCTATGTGGCATCCCTTCAAATATTTAAACATGGCTATCATGTCCCCTCTTCACCTTCTCTTCTGCAGACTAAACATACCCAGCTCTCTAAGTCTCTAAGTCTACCAGTACCTCCCTCGATCTAGACACCATACTCCTATTGATGCAGCCAAGAATTGCATTGGCTTTCTTGGCTGCCGCATCACACTGCTGACTCATGTTCAGCTTGTAGTCTATGAAGACTCCTAGATCCCTTTCACACGTACTGCTATCCAGCCACATGTCCCCCATCCTATATTTCTCTATTCCATTCTTTCTACCCAAATGTAGGACCTTACACTTCTCTCTGTTGAATTTCATTTTGTTCGCCTTGGCCCAGCTCTCCAATCTATCCAGGTCATTTTGAATTTTGATCCTGTCCTCTGGCGTATTAATAACCCCTCCCAATTTGGTGTCATCTGCAAATTTGATGAGCATGCCCTCTTTTTTCTTCAAAAACTTTTTTCTTCAAAAAGTTAAAGCCACAGTCATTTGGTTCCCTTTTGGTTTAAGATTCCCCTGTTGCTAGTCCTCACATGGCCAAGTGGTCTCTGTCTGCATTGAAAATCCCTCAATCTTAGCTGACAAGAGAGTAACGTCTGAGACAAATGTAGGCCTGTGCATCTTAACATCTTTTTTCCCCCTTTTCTGTATGAATTTTAACACCTTTGCTTGTTGAAGCCGCCGCAAAGCTTCGAAAGCTTGAATAATGTATTTTATGCTTTCAGGTTGGCTGAATAAAGGTATTGCTGCTTTGTAGGTTTTGGATTTTGTTGTATTTTGCTGCATGACCAACAAGGCTACCCCAAATATGTTTCCCAATATTCTGAAGGGTGATGAGAGACAGAATAGGCACACTGCTGTTGTTTAAAACTGGTGAGAAATGTCCTCTAAACCCACACTCAGTCAGTGATGCAGCTGTAATGTTTTTTGCACCATCTAAATTTTCTGGAGAGTTTCAGTGGGGACTCCTGATAAAAAAGTTAAAAGAGGAAATTAGCAGAGGAGACGCTGCATTTGGTCAGGGTGTCTCTGTCCAGGAACAGAGCACCTCGGTCCAGCTGCAACTGGCAAAGCTTGGATGGAGCCTCCAGCGGCAGAATCCAGAATTTATTGAAAATATGATTATGATTTTTGTTTGTTATTATTTGCTGTCAAGTTGACGTTAACTGATGGTGACTCTGTGAATGAGACGTTGGAAGCAAAGAGGCATCAATGCTTGTACAAAGTGATTAGTGGGCAAGGGGAGTCTAAATGAGGCCTTTGTTTCACCCCTCTATTTCTTTGGTCTATGCGCTTCAAGCTTTTGCTTCCTTCTTACCCGAAGGTCACTGCCCCTTCTTCAAGAAGTTCGTCTCTTTGTTCCCTCTGTCTGGGAAGGGAAGATTCCAGCAATGGCTGATAGCTTTCATTTACACATGAAAGTCAGCTTTTAGGGGCTCTTCTAACCAAGCACAGGTCAACTTCTTTCGTCTGTATCCTTTCATAGAATCATAGAATCATAGAAATGTGGAGTTGGAAGAGACCCCAGGGGCCATCCAGTCCAACCCCCTGCCATACAGGAATACCCTCAAAACAATCCCGACAGATGGCCATCCAGCCTCTGCTTAAAAACCTCCAAGGAAGGAAACTCCACCACACTCCGAGGCAGCACATTCCACTGCCGGACAGCCCTGACTGTCAGGAAGTTCTTCCTGAGGTTCAGGTGGAATCTCCTTTCCTGCAGCTTGAATCCATTGCTCCTTGTCCTGGTCTCTGGAGCAGCAGAAAACAAGACCTCTCCTTCCTCTACATGGCATCCCTTTCCTATCCTAAGGTAGAATTCCTGAGACAATAAATGTACATTTTCTTTCCCTTTTTTTTTTTTAACCTTAACAAGAGCTTCCCGAGGAATTACTCCTGTTTCTACCACAAGCTTGTACAAGCTCTGCCACTTTGACACAGATACAAAATATTCCAATGTGAGGGTCCATCAAATGCCTCGGTCATTAACCGCCCTGCTCAGGTCTTGCAAAGTCAGGTTGATTGAATGAATCTACCTGTAGAGCAGTTTCCCTTTTCCCTACTGCCTTCCACTTCACCAAATACTATCATTTTGTCCAATGAGTCATGTCATCTCACGATATGTCCAAAGTACGACTGCCTCAGTTTAGTCATCTTCACGTCTTCTGAGAGTTCAGGCTTGATTTGCCCACTCATATGCCTTTTTAGTGGTCCCTCCTGTCTGCAGAACTCTCCTCCAGGACCACATTTCAAATGAGTTCTCTTCCTCTCAGCTGTCTTCACTGCCTGGCTTTTACTGAGATCCCAGCTAAGATCCTGTTGGTGTATTAATGCATGAAGCAGTTGAATATTTTTGTCTTTTGTGGAATGTATGCATTCCATCCAAGGCTGTGGAAGTAGAATTGTGGGAGTGTCGTGCCACTGTGGAAGCAGACCTGGGTGCAAATGTAGCTGCTAGGGCCATCTAGTCCAACCTCCTGCTATACATAACTAAAGGACTCCTGGGCGATGGATCTCCACCCTGCAAAAAGCTGCAAAGGAAAAGAGTCCACCACCCTCTCAGGTCTCAGGTCCTCTATTCTGCTATTGGACAGTTTTAACAGCCAAGAACTTCTTCCTAACGTTTAAATGGAATCTCTTTTCTTGCAATTTGAATCCATTAGTTCATGTCCTAGTTTCTGGAGAAGCAGAGAACAAGCTCACTCCATCTTCTACGTAACATCCCTTCAAATAATTCAAGATGGCTACTCATATATCACCTCTCAATTTTCTCTTCTCCAAGTTAAACATACCCAGTTTCCTCAGCTGTTCCTCATAGCCTTGGTTTCCAGACCTTTTACCACCGTGGTAGCCCACTTCCTGCTTTTCAATATCCATCTTGGATTCTGGTGCCCAGAACTGGACATGATTTTTTCAGAGAGGCCACACAAGCATGACCCATAATTTGCTGTTATTGTTATGTGACATCAGGTTGACTTACGACCAACCTATACATGAAAGATCTCCAAGAAACTCTGTTTTGAAAGGCTCTTCTCAGGCCTTGTAAACTCAGAGCTATGGCCTCCTCAATAGAGTCTATCTGGCTGAATTGCAGCCCTCCCTTTTTCCTACCGTGTTTCTCTCTCACAGATGCTCACTTTAATGGAGTGAGGGATTTTAAGTGTGTCTGAGAGGCTGAAAGTAGTGTTGCCAGGGAACTAGACTCTATCAAGAGCCCATTCACAGCACCCAATTATAGCAATATTATTCCACTTTAACTGCCATGGTTCTGTCCTATGGAATTCGGGGAGGAGCATTTAGAATTCTCAGCCAGGTTGCTCCAGTGGTTCACCAAACAAAAATCCCAGGATTCCATAGGGTGGAACCACGGCAGTAGAATAATGGCACTATAATCGTGTAGTATGAATATGCCCTTGGTAGGGTGATCCAGTGGTTTGAGAGGTGGATCATGACCCTGGACACCAGGCTTAGATTCCCTGCTTGGCAATAGAAACCCACTGGACAACTTTTGGTGCATCAGCCCCAGAAAACCCCATGATAGGTTTGCCTTAGGGTCACCAGAAGTCAGAAATAACTTGAAGGCGCACAACAACAAGGGTCACCCGAGGCAGAAAGTTCAAAGTAGAGATAAAAGGCTAAGGCCATATTGGCAGAAGAGAATTGATAGTTCCAATAGCAAAGGTGGCAGAGAAACTTCGGATGGGAAGCTACTGGGCAGCAGCAGCAGTGGGGTAGGGATGACACTGACAGATGATCTCTCAGGAACAACCACAGTGGCATTTTAGCCAAAGCCACTGATAAACCACTTCTGAATGTCTTTTACCTTGAAAACCCAGTGATGAGACAATCCAAATGAATCCACAGTTCCCTAAGACTAAGTCACCAAGAAAGTCTGGGCCTGATCCTGGGGTCCTATACACCTGGTCTAGGGAACATCAACCCTCCTAAATTTTTAGGCTTCGGTTCCCAGCAACCTCAGCCAGCTTCCTCACAGCCTGAGGGATAAATTTGAACAACATCTGGAAGGCCACAATATCACTATAGACTGCATCATTACGGTTTCTTTCTACACAATAAAAGCTGAAGAGAACATTTCTAATTTTGTAGCAGCAAGACACTCTCAGCGTTTTGATGGTGCACAGCAGCAGCTGTTGTTCTTTTGTTCCTTCAAGTCGTTTCTGACTTAGGGCAACTCTAAGGCAAACCTATCATGGGTTTTTCTTGGCAAGGGGGTTGCCTCTGCCTTCCTCTGAGGCTGAGAGAGTGTGAGTTGCCCAGGATCATTCAGGGGGTTTCAGTGACTGGGCAGGGACTTGAGCCCTGGCCACCAGAGTTGTAGTCCAATGCTCAAACCTCCACACCAGTTATAGTAAATCTCCACTAATGCCTGAACAAGAAGGATGATAAACACTGAGAGTGGGGTGGAGAAGCTCAAGGTACTTTCCCAATTCTTTTACAGAATGTAGCGCACTTGCACTCCTTTACTTTCTCGAGCTTCTCCTGTACTACTCTCTGTAGTTTCAAGGATGGAAGGTGAGGGAGCTGCTGCAGTCACCTGTAACGCTTGTGGCATGTTCCTTTTCTTGCCACAAGAGGTTCTCGGGTACACCTGCACCAAGTGCAAGCTGGTCACCTTCTTGGAGGAGAAGGTTCGCCAGCTGGAGGCACGAATTTCTGATCTCCATCTTATTAGGGAAGGGGAGGAGTTTTTGGATAGGGCAGAGAAGACCTACCAGAAGACCGAATGCACGGAGGAGCTGCCAGATCAGGAAGTCACCACACTTTGCCGGGAAACGGAGGTTTGGGCGAATGTCACACGGAGGAGTAAAAGGACCAGGAAGGTAACAGAGACTCTTAGCATACACAATCGCTTCGAACTACTTGGCCTTATGAACAATGAGGAGCACCACGCGGAGGGAACAGAATGTCAACAAGAAGGAATCAAACTTCACCAACAGGGACTAGATCAACACTCCCAGCCTAAACAGAATGCCCAGGCAGTCCGAGTAGAACAGGTTCGCCGAGGAGCCCAGGACAAGTCTCAGAGGAGGCGAGTTCTGGTTGTTGGGGACTCTTTGCTAAGAGGAACTGAAACAGCAATCTGCAAAACGGACAAGCTCAATCGAGAAGTCTGTTGTCTTCCTGGGGCCAGGATCAACCACATAACGGAGAGGCTAACCAGGCTAGTCAAACCCACTGACTATAAGCCCCTCATTTTGGTTCATGTGGGAACCAATGACACTGCGAGGAGCAGCTTAAACCACATTGCAAAGGACTACGAGCGTATGGGGACCAAGCTTAAGGACCTTGGTGTGCAGGTGGTCATTTCGTCTCCTCCCTGTTCAAGGATACGGCGCATGTAGGGAAAGGGCAATAGTAGAGGTCAACAACTGGCTCCGCACATGGTGCCGCCAACAACGGTTTGGGTTTTTGGAACATGGCCTGAATTTCCATGAACATGGGCTTCTGGCGAGGGATGGACTGCACCTCACAAAACTGGGCAGGAATGTTTTTGCAAACAGTCTTGCAAGGAAGATTAAGAGGTCTTTAAACTAAGATCCACTGGGGAGGGAGACAATATTATTCAGGGCAAGGACTCAGAGAACACAGGGGGAAAAGGCCCAAATGATACTGGACAAGTAGTACAAGCGGCCAATGGCGGGAGGAGTAGAAACAATAGTACAGGACTTGCAGGAAGGGCCTGGGGACTTAAGTGTCTCTACACTAATGCAAGGAGTATGGGAAACAAGCAGGATGAGCTTGTACTCCTAGTACAAGAAAATAAATACGATTTGATAGGCATCACTGAGACCTGGTGGGATGAGTCTCATGATTGGAATATAGGAATAGAGGGGTATAGCCTATTTTGTAAAAATAGACCAAACAAGAAAGGAGGAGGAGTAGCCTTGTATGTCAAGGATGTTTTCACCTGTGAAGAGATCCTGGGCTTAAACCCAGAAAGCCAGGTAGAGAGCATTTGGGTAAGAATTAAGGCAGCGAGAAACAACAGGGATATTCTGGTGGGGGTTTACTACAGACCTCCAACCCAGGCTGAGGACTTGGATGACGCCTTCCTCAACCAAATGACTGAACATTCAAAGAGGAGAGATACAGTAATAATAGGAGATTTCAATTACCCGGATATATGCTGGCAGTCAAACTCTGCCAAGACAGCAAGGTCCAGCAAGTTTCTTGCTTGTCTTGCAGACAACTTCATGGTCCAGAAGGTGGAAGAGGCCACAAGGGGATCAAATATTCTAGATCTGGTCTTGACCAACAGGGATGACCTTGTGAATGAGGTAGAAGTGGTTGGATCTTTAGGGGGGAGTGACCATGCCCTGTTGGAATTTAGCATTCAGTGGGAAGGAGAAGATAAGGGTAGCCAGACACTCGTCTTAGATTTTAAAAAAGCGGACTTCTGTAAACTTAGGGAGCTGCTGGCGGGAAATTCCGTGGTCAGGAATAGTGAAAGGGAAAGGAGTTCAGGAGGCAGGGGAGTTCCTTAAAAAGGAGATACTGACGGCACAGTCTAAAACTGTGCCAATAAGGAGGAAAAATGGAAGGCATCTGAAGAAACCAGAATGGTTGACTAAAGAACTCTCAGCTGAGCTAAGAGTTAAGAGAAACACGTATAGGAAATGGAAGAAGGGGAAACCACCAAAGAAGAATTTAAGCAAGTAGCCAGGAGATGTAGGGAGGAGGTCAGAAAGGCTAAAGCACAGAACGAACTTAGGCTGGCTAGAGACATTAAAAACAATAAAAAGGGTTTTTTTAAATATGTCCGCAGCAAAAGGAAAAAGAAGGAGACAGTAGGGTCGCTACGCAGAGAAGATGGCGAATTACTCACAGGGGGGAGAGAAAAGGCAGAGCTACTTAACACCTTCTTTGCCTCCGTATTTTCCCAGAAGGATACAAGCACTCAACCTGGCGGTAGGGGAGCAGGGGAGGAAGCAGAGGAAATGAGGCACTTAATAAGTAGAGAGGTGGTACAGGAATACCTGGCCGCATTGGATAATTCAAGTCTCCAGGGCCAGATGAATTGCATCCTAGGATATTAAAAGAGCTGGCAGAGGTCATTTCGGAACCGCTTGCTATAATTTTTGAGAAATCTTGGAGGACAGGAGAAGTTCCAGCAGATTGGAAGAGAGCAAATGTTATCCCCATCTTCAAGAAGGGAAAAAAGAGGACCCAAATAATTATCGCCCAGTCAGCCTGACATCGGTACCCGGAAGATCCTGGAGCAGATCATTAAGCGTTCAGTTTCTAATCATTTAGAAAACAACGCAATAATCACGAGAAGTCAACATGGATTTCTCAAAAATAAGTCATGCCAGACTAATCTGATCTCTTTTTATGATAGAGTTACTAGCTTGATAGATGAAGGGAATGCTGTGGATGTAGCATATCTCGATTTCAGTAAGGCCTTTGACAAAGTTCCCCATGACATTCTTGCATCGAAGCTAGTAAAATGTGGGCTAGACAGGGCTACTGTTAATTGGATATGTAATTGGTTGACCGACCGAACCCAACGGGTGATCACGGATGGCTGCTTTTCATCCTGGAGAGAAGTGACTAGTGGGGTGCCACAAGGTTCTGTCCTGGGCCCAGTGCTGTTCAATATTTTTATCAATGACTTAGATGAAGGAATAGAGGGCATGCTCATCAAATTTGCAGATGACACCAAATTGGGAGGGGTTGCTAATATGCCAGAGGACAGGATCAAAATTCAAAATGACCTGGATAGATTGGAGAGCTGGGCCAAGGCGAACAAAATGAAATTCAACAGAGAGAAATGTAAGGTCCTACACTTAGGCAGAAATAATGGAATACAGAAATATAGGATGGGGGACACGTGGCTGGATAGCAGTACGTGTGAAAGGGATCTAGGAGTCTTCATAGACCACAAGCTGAACATGAGTCAGCAGTGTATGCGGCAGCCAAGAAAGCCAATGCAATTCTGGCTGCATCAACAGGAGTATGGTGTCTAGATCGAGGGAGGTACTGGTACCACTCTACTCTGCTTTGGTTAGACCCCATCTTGAATACTGTGTCCAGTTCTGGGCACCCCAATTCAAGAAGGATATTGACAAGCTGGAGCAAGTCCAGAGGAGGGTGACCAAAATGGTGAGAGGCCTGGAAAACATGCCCTATGAGGATAGACTGAGAGAGCTGGGTATGTTTAGTCTGCAGAAAAGGAGGTTAAGAGGGGACATGATAGCCATGTTTAAATATTTGAAGGGATGCCACGTAGAGGAAGGAGGGGGCTTGTTTTCTGCTGCTCCAGAAACCAGGACAAGGAGCAATGGATTCAAGCTGCAGGAAAGGAGATTCCACCTGAACCTCAGGAAGAACTTCCTGACAGTCAGGGCTGTCCGGCAGTGGAATCTGCTGCCTCGGAGAGTAGTGGAGTCTCCTACCTTGGAGGTTTTTAAGCAGAGGCTTGATGGCCATCTGTCGGGAGTGCTTTGAGGGTGTTCCTGCATGACAGGGAGTTGGACTGGATGGCCCGTGTGGTCTCTTCCAACTCTACATTTCTATGATTCTATGATTCTATGTAGCCACCAAGGCCTCAATCTGGAAGGGAAGGACAGCATGATTAGATTCAGGACTCCTCCCCCCTTTCCCATCAGCAATGGTAGACTTGGACCCATTCCACACTGGACCCATTCCACACTGGACCCATTCCACACTGGACCCATTCCACACTGGACCCATTCCACACTGGATTCCAGCTGGCCCCTCCCGAAACTGCAAACCCCAGGATTCCATAGGATGTTGCAAGTGGAATAATAGCGCTATAACAGTCCAGTGCGAAAATGGCCTTGGTGGCACAACACTGGGGTCACTCAAAAGTAAAGAAATGTGCAAAGCTGTTCTCCAATGCAGCAAAGGACTGCCCTGTTAAGGTTTCTTTTCACACAATAAAAGCTGAGAGGAGAACTCTGGAGAAAGACATTTTGTCTTCTAACAGTAAACCACACTGCCATTTACAGAATCTACACGCAGGCACACACATCATGTCATAAAGCTCTGAAGCCCAGGGACTAGAATTACTGCTGTCCATCAAGCTGTTTTCCTCTGGAAAATTGAATCCGTGTCCAAACATTTTTCACAGTTTGGGGCAAGAGTGATTCAGTGGGGGTGCTTTGCTGGGAATGGGTGGAAATATCTGATTTCTCCATTAGGCAGCGCATAGTTCTGCTCTCACATTCAGTCAAGAAGGTAATCACCTACAGCCATGAAGGCTCCTTGAGCAAAATGATATTAATTAGCCCCAAAGTGCAACTGGAAGCTTTTTCTTTGTAATGAGCTAAACAAGGCCACCCATCGTGTAATTACTCAGGACAAGCGAGTGCTCTGAGTCTCTGGTGAGATGAAAATGGGCCAAGAACATCATGCACCCAGAAGCCTTTCCCTCAGACTGCGTCGGTTGTTGTTTTTTTCCGTCAGCACCAGCACCAACCATAAAGATGCACCGCAACATTCCTATACAAAAAATCCTGCTGGATCAAGACCAATGTCCTCTCTGGTCTAATATTCTTCTCACACAGTGGCCAACAAGTGGCATAAAGCAGCAAGACATGATTTGAGTGCAACTACATCCTTCATCTTACACTCCCCAGCAACTCTGCCTCTGACAAAGAAGTGATACACGGCCATTGTGGCCAATGGCCATTGATGGCCCAAAGTATCCATGAACCTATTTAATCTTCTTTCAAAGCTGTCCAACTTGGCGGCCATCAGGACTTCCTTTGAGCTGCCCTGAACTTCCCATTGCTTCACTTCAATGGATGACCCCTTCCCTTGGCATTCTAGCATTATGAAATGGGGTGAGGGATGGTGGGAACCTGGGAACCTTCTACATTCTCTACATCAGTGTGGGCAATTTGTGGCTCTCCTGATGCCGCCAGGTGGTAACTTCCATCAGTCCTAGCCAACACAGCTAACTGTCAAGGATGTTGGGAACTGCAGTCCAACAATACCTGGAGGGTTTCAAGTTGCCCAACCCTTCTCTACATAATGAATCATTTAATACATTTCTACCATGTCTCCCTTTTTGATCATTGTTATATGCCTTAAAGAAAACTTTTACTTATGGCAATTCTTATTTTAGAGTTTTTTTGGCAAAATTTATTCCAAGGTTTGCTCTTGTCTTCCTCTGAAGCTGAGAGAATATGACCTGCCCAAGGCCACCAAATGGGTTTCCACAGCTGAGCAGATATTCCCACCTTGGTCTCCAAGAGTCACAGTCCAACACTCAAACCACTACACTACACTAGTTCGGTCTCCCTTTACTTCTCTTTTTTCTAAGCCAGGGGTGGGCATATGAGGCCACATGAGGGCCTTCAGGAGCCCAAAGTGTGGTCCATGAAGCCTCCCGCCCCGCAAAAAAAATTTCAGACAATTTTTCTTTCCAAATTCTTTCTCTTCTGAATCACTCCCACCTCAAACTTTTGTTGTACCCAAAGTGGGTTACAAACACGATGGTTTAATTTCCCTACTCCTAAGAGCCTCCCAAAACTCTCAAGCAGAAAAAGCAACCCAAATTGGCCAAAATGGCAGCTGAAAGTGAAAAAGGAATTGGGAAAGTACCTTGAGCTTCTCCACCCCACTCTCAATGTTTATCATCCTTCTTGTTCAGGCATTAGTGGAGAATTACTATAGCTGGTGTGGAGGTTTGAGCATTGGACTACAACTCTGGTGGCCAGGGCTCAAGTCCCTGCCCAGTCACTGAAACCCCCTGAATGATCCTGGGCAACTCACACTCTCTCAGCCTCAGAGGAAGGCAGAGGCAACCCCCTTGCCAAGAAATGGCCCCCACTCCTTCCATAGTTCTATATTGCTGTTCTAAATCATATAGCCCCAAACTGTGTAACTTTCCTCATAGGGACATTGCTCCCACCCCTTGATCATTTTAATTGCCCTTTTTGGTACTTCAGCAATATCCTTTTGCATAGTAAATATCCTTTTGGAGTGCTTATGCCAGGAAATGTGGACTGCAGCAAGTGTTTTCAATATTTAGAGCATATTCTGCAACAGAATATTCTTTACTCTCCTGTTTTCTGATTGAGAAATGTATTGTTCCACCCTTGTGTGATAACCCTTTTCATTGCTGGTACAACTGCATGGAAGGTCTCCATGTCACAAGCACACGTTCCCAGCAGTGTTGGCATGGAGACTCTACACGCAATTATGCGGAAGCACATCGTAAGCTGCATAAAATGTTATGGACGCCCACCTGGATCACTACCCCATGACGTGGTTTTCAGTCACTTTCATGTGGGGGATGCATCTGAATCGGCCTTAAAACTAAGTATGTGTGCATTGAGAGAGAGAGGGAGGAAAGAATGAATAACAGGAAGGAAGTACATTTGGGTAAGAAGATAATTTCTCAGCACTTCTTTTAAACTGCCTTATATTAAAAACGGAACTTTCAAAACTCCAGTTCTAAATTCCTAGGGTTCTTAAATGCATTTCCTCACTTACATCATAACTTGAACCCTCCTCCATAAAGAAGAATAAAATTAAATTGTGAGAATATAAAAAGTGCTCGGCGGTATCACAGCTCAGATCTATTTTTTTTATCCAGTGTCCTGTTTTTAATTATAGCCACGAGATATTTTGAGAAAGCACTCAAACTGAGTACAAAGACAACACCTCCCCTCCAATCTGAAGCCCCTCTACAACTAATATTCAAATATATTCACACTGCCTCTAACCATGGAAATTTTATTGACCTACCATGGCTAATAAGCCATTAACAGACTTCTCTTTCCAGGTATCTGTCTAATCCCATTATTTTAACTAGCATTCTAATATTTTAAATCAGATCTGAAATTATGTTGGGGTGGTGGGAATTAGGGACTCCCATTTATAGGCTTGCCAGATTGAAAATTGGGAACAGCTCCTGTACTTTTAATGACTGTGTAGAACACGGGATTTCAGCAGTTATTCCTTGTCATGAAACCAAGTAACAAGCAACACCTGCTGAAATGCCCTCTTGTACACAGCTGTCAAGATTTTTCATACCTTGGATCAGTCATTAATCAGAATGGAGACTGCAGTCAAGAATAAGACGAGGACTTGGAAGGGCAGCTATGAAGAAACTAGACAGGATCCTGAAGTGGAAAGATATATCATTGAATACTAAAGTTAGGATTGTCCATGCCATTGTAATTCCAGTTGCTATGTACGGTTGTGAAAGCTGGACAGTGAAAAAAGCAGATAGGGAGAAGATTAACTCATTTGAAATGTGGTGCTGGAGAAGAGTTCTATAGGTTGGTAAAAAGACAAATGAATGGGACCAGGAGCAAAATAAGCCTGAACACTCCCTAGAAGGCAAGATGACTAAACTAAGGTTGTCATACTTTGGACATATCATGAGAAGACATGACTAACTAGAAAAAACAATAATGCTTGGTAAGGTAGAAGGCAGTAGGAAAAGAAGAATCATAAAATCATAGAAATGTAGGGTTAGAAGAGACCCCAAGGGCCATCCAGTCCAACCCCCTGCCATGCAGGAACACCCTCAAAGCACTCCCGACAGATGATCATCAAGCCTCTGCTTAAAAACCTCCAAGGAAGGAGACACATTCCTGACAGATGACCATCCTGCCTCTGTTTAAAAACCTCCAAGGAAGGAGACTCCACTACACTCCGAGGCAGGAGATTCCACTGCCGGACAGCCCTGACTGCCAGGAAGTTCTTCCTGAGGTTCAGGTGGAATCTCCTTTCCTGCAGCTTGAATCCATTGCTCCTTGTCCTGGTCTCTGGAGCAGCAGAAAACAAGCCCCCTCCTTCCTCTACGTGGCATCACTTCAAATATTTAAACATGGCTATCATGTCCCCTCTTAACCTTCTCTTCTGCAGACTAAACATACCCAGCTCTCTAAGTCTATCCTCATAGGGCATGTCTTCCAGGCCTCTCACCATTTTGGTTGCTCTCCTCTGGATTTGCTCCAGCTTGTCAATATCCTTCTTGAATTGGGGTGCCCAGAACTGGACACAGTATTCAAGATGGGGTCTAACCAAAGCAGAGTAGAGTGGTACCAGTACCTCTCTCGATCTAGACACCATACTCCTATTGATGCAGAAGACCACATTACAGACCACATTACAGATGAAAAGACTCAATCAAGAAAGAGACATTCCTGAATCTGCAAGACCTGAGAAGGCCGCTGTAAGTCAAAATCAACTACGTGGCAGTTAACAACAACAAACACAACTGTTAAAGGTACAGGAGCCGTCTCCAGTCCTCTCTCTGGCAACCGTAGTCTCATTCCACATTTCAAAACCATAATGTTTAAATCGATCACTGAAAAATATTCATTTTGAAATAGATTTCAAATTTACGCAGAGGGTTTGTTCCAGCAGCTGCTTCCTTTTTCAATAGGCCCAATGCCGTGAAAAGATTACAATAAAAGTTAGTTTCTAAAACCTCTGGAAACAAGCCCAGTTAGGAAGCTGACCCTGAAGCTGAAAGAAGACATCTTTGCTGCCCTCTTGCAAAAATGCACGCATTCACTACAGATAGGATCCGAAGCAGTGATTCTTAAATCTTAGAAAAAGATTACGAGCACTCTCAATAGAAATTCAAAAGCTGCTCAACAGAACCAACAATTTTATTTATCTTAACCAACAATGTGTGTTAGTCTGTGTGTGCCTTTCAACTTATGGCAACTCTATGAATTTCATAGGGCAGTGGTTCTTAACCTGGAGTCCAGAGACCCCTGGGGGTCCATGGAGCCCTCACAGGGGATCCACAAAGCCCTGCTGCCAGACACCACCAGCAGCAGTAATTTGGAAGTGGGGGTGGGGAGGGTGCTGGTGCTGAAACTGCTCCCTTGTTTGCAAACAAGAGAAAAGTCTGGGCACATGCACAAGTGTGCTGCCACGTCCCTTTCATCAGGAACATGGCAGCAGGGAGTGTGGATGCTGAGGGACACAGCCACAGGTGTGTGCGTGGTCCCAAACTGCTCTCTTGTTTGCCTTCCATTATGTCCCTTAGTGCCCACACCCTCTGCTGCCGCATTCCTGACAAAAGGGACATGGCAGTACGTGTATGCATGGACCCGAACTATGGCCATTTCCGCACTAGACTGTTATAGTGCTATTATTCCACTTTCGACATCCTATGGAAAGTCATTCAGTGGGTTTCTGTGACTCAGTGGAGATTTAGAATCATAGAATCATAGAGTTGGAAGAGACCCCAGGGGCCATCCAGTCCAACTCCCTGCTATGCAGGAACACACATCAAAGCATTCCCAAGAGATGGCCATCCAGCCTCTGCTTAAAAACCTCCAAAGAAGGAGACTCCACTACACTCCTTTGAGGCAGCATTTTCCACTGCCATACAGCTCTGACCATCAGGAAGTTCTTCCTGAGGTTCAAGTGGAATCTCCTTTCCTGCAGCTTGAATCCATTGCTCCTTGTCCTGGTCTCTGGAGCAGCAGAAAACAAGCCCGCTCCCTCCTTGGCATGACATCCCTTCAAATATTTAAACATGGCTATCATGTCCCCACTTAACTTTCTCTTCTGCAGACTAAACACCCCTAGCTCCCTAAGGTGTTCCTCATAGGACGTGCCTTCTAGACCCTTCACCATTTTGGTTGGCTTCCTCTGGACACGCTCTAGCTAGTTGATATCCTTCTCAATTGAGGTGCCCAGAACTGGACACAATATTCCAAATGAAGTCTAACCAATGCAGATCAGGGTTTGGATCTCCACTTGGCCATGGAAACCCACTGGGTGACTTCAGGCAAGTCACATTCTCTCAGCCTCAGAGAAAAGGAAACGCAACAAACCTTGCCAAGAGAACCCACATGGCAGGTTCACATTAGGTCAGTTTGCAAAGGGGAGAGACATAATGGCTAGAAAGAAGCTACCTCTGTCAGCAGCATTTTGTTGCTGTGTGTCTTCAAGTAACTTCCCACTTATGGCAACCCTAAAATGAACCTGTCACAGGGTTTTTTTTGCAAGATTTGTTCAGAAGGGGTTTGCATTTGCCTTCCTCTGAGGCAGAGAGAATGTGAGTTGCCTAAGGTCACCCAGTGCCTGAACAAGGATTTGAATCACAGCCTCCAGAAATGTCAAATAAATAAATAAATATTTGAATATTTAAGTATAAAATTAAATATTTAAATTTTGGGTTAAATCTTGGGGGTTGCCAACCACAAATTATATTTACAGGGGGTTCCTAGTAAAGAAAAGGTTAAGAACCACAGTTATAGGTTTTTCTTAGGCAAGGAATACTCAGAGACAGTTTTGCTGGTTCCTTCCCCTGAAATACAGCCCATAGCACCTGGCATTCATTTTCAGTCTCCTATCCTAGTACCTAACCAGTGCTGACCCAAACCAGTGCTTTGGAGGTTTTCAAAGAGAAGCTGGATGGCTATCTGTTGGGAGTGCTTCAAGTGTGTGTTCCTGTATGGAAGGGGTTGGACTGGATGGCTCTTGTGACCTCTTCCAACTCTATTATTCTATGACCCTGCTAAGAACAGGATCTGGTGCCTTTATGATATTTAGGCCTGCTTGTCCAGAAGTATTCTGAACCACATTATAGGTTCACCTGTAAAACATTACTGTGCAATGTGCCAACATATTCCGGACTCAATGACAGAGGATTCTGAGCAGCATGAGCAAGGGAAGAGAAAATTCCCCATGCACTGTATTTTCATCTGCAGACAAAGGGAAGAGAATCATATTTAGACATTAACAGTATTTTTACAATCTTTCTTACATTAGCAGTATTTTTAAAAAACCCTCTCTTAAATAAATGAAGATATCAAGATAGTAAGATCAGAACTGAAAAATGAGAAAAAGAAGAAGGACAATGAATAGGGGGGAACCAGAAAGTAATGGATGTACTGGGGGAAAAATAATTACAAACTGATCCTGTGCACCAGCTATTGGGGGAAAATTTGGTCCTTCAGATATTTGGACTACAACTCCCACAATTCTTTATCACTGGCCATGATATCTGAATCATAGAATCACAGAAATGTAGAGTTGGAAGAGACCACAGGGGCCATCCAGTCCAACCCCCTGCCATGCAGGAACACCCTCAAAGCAATCCCGACAGATGGCCATCAAGCCTCTGCTTAAAAACCTCCAAGGAAGGAGACTCCACTACACTCCGAGGCAGCATATTCCACTGCCGGACAGCCCTGACTGTCAGGAAGTTCTTCCTGAGGTTCAGGTGGAATCTCCTTTCCTGCAGCTTGAATCCATTGCTCCTTGTCCTGGTCTCTGGAGCAGCAGAAAACAAGCTCTCTCCTTCCTCTACGTGGCATCCCTTCTAATATTTAAACATGCCTATCATGTCCCCTCTTAACCTTCTCTTCTGCAGACTAAACATACCTAGCTCTCTAAGTCTATCCTCATAGGGCTTCATGGCTTCCAGGCCTCTCACCATTTTGGTTGCCCTCCTCTGGACTTGCTCCAGCTTGACCATGTCCTTCTTGAATTGGGGTGCCCAGAACTGGACACAGTATTCAAGATGGGGTCTAACCAAGGCAGAGTAGAGTGGTACCAGTACCTCCCTCGATCTAGACATCCTCCTCCTATTGATGCAGCCAATCTGGGGCTGATTGGAGCTGCAGTAGGGTTACCCGAGTGAAAACTAGAGATGGCTCCTGTACTTTTAAAGGCTATATAGAAGAGGGAATTTCAGTAAGTATTGCTTTTCATGCAACCAGGTAACAAGCAATGCCTGTAGAAATTCCCTCTTCTATATAATTAGAGACAGAGGAGCAATCTCCACTTTTCACTTTGGCAATCCTAAACTGCAGGCCATACCTGAACAGCCAAAGTTTCCAAGAAAGTTTTACAGGATTACTTGAAAAGAAGCTCAAGTGAACTTTATAGTTCTTGCAGCCAAGTAGTTTGCTGAGGCTATCATATTTTGGAAATGGGGTTGGCAGCTGAAAGAAGGGAAAAGGGCTCCTGTCCCTTTAACGCATGACAAGCAACACCTGCTGACATTCTCTTCTACACAACCATTAATGGGACAGAAACCCCGTCCCTTATTTTCCCTGGCTACTCTACCTGAATATAGCAGGTGGTGACACGATTCATTGGAAAAGATGATACCTAGAAGTCAGGTACAAGACAGTATGAGAAGAGGATGGCCACATTGCACATGGACTTGATTCAGTAAAGGCTACAACCCCAGTTGGTAAGACTTGAGCAGAGTTGTTCATAGAATCATAGAATAGAATCATAGAAATGTAGAGTTGGAAGAGACCCCAGGGGCCATCCAGTCCAACCCCCTGCCATGCAGGAACACCCTCAAAGCACTCCCGACAGATGGCCATCCAGCCTCTGCTTAAAAACCTCCAAAGAAGGAGACTCCACCACACTCCAAGGCAGCAGATTCCACTGCCGGACAGCCCTGACCGTCAGGAAGTTCTTCCTGAGGTTCAGGTGGAATCTCCTTTCCTGTAGCTTGAATCCATTGCTCCTTGTCCTGGTCTCTGGGCTCCTGGAAGTATCTCAGTCATAGTCACCATAAATCAAAGCCAACTTTAAAACCTCATTATAACAAGATCAGGTATGGTTAGAACTGCCTTGCCATCTGGTGCCATGCAGAGTCAGGCACACCTGATCCAAGTTATCCCAAGAAATCAATAAGATCTCAACTTTGCATTTTATTAGGCTGTAAAGCCAGGCATACTTATTTGGGAGTAAGCATTACTGACTCAGCATGGTGCAATGGTTCAAGTTACGGACTATGAGTCAGGAGACCAGGAAGTTGGATATGTTTAGTCTGCAGAAGAGAAGGTTTAAGAGGGGACATGATAGTCATGTTTAAATATGTGAAGGGATGTCATATTGAAAAGGAAATGAGCTTGTTTTCCGCTGCTCCAGAGCCTAGGACAAGGAGCAATGGATTCAAGCTGCAGGAAAGGAGATTCCACTTGAACCTCAGGAAGTACTTCCTGACAGTCAGGGCTGTCCAGCAGTGGAATCTGCTGCCTCCATGGAGTGTGGTGGAGTCTCCTTCTTTGGAGGTTTTTAAGCAGAGGCTGGATGGCCATCCGTTGGGAATGCTTTGATGTGGGTTTTTGCATAGCAGTGGGTTGGACTGGATGGTCCCTGAGGTCTCTTCCAATTCTATTATTCTAAATCTCCACTGAGTCACAGAAACCCACTGAATGACGTTAGGCAGGTCACGCTGTCTCAACCTCACAGGAAGGCAAAGGCAACTCCCCCTGAACAAATCTTGCCAAGAAAACCCTGTGACAGCTTCGCCTTAGGGTTGCCATAAATCTGAAATGAGTTGAAGGCACACAACAGCCATAAGCATTACTGAACAATATGGGATTTAATACACTGATGCCAACAGGTGGGGGCAGCATAAAAATCATATTTTTAAATAACAGAGACTAGACAGTGTAATTTGATGATAATTTAATTTTGTAATAAGAATGATGGGGAAGTAGGAGTGATTTAACAAGAAATGCAATAAATAAATCTTCTGCATATATTAATAAATACACATTTCCCCTTACTTTCTCACCTCTGTCATAGAATCATAGAGTGGGAAGAGACCACAAGGGCTATGAAATCCAACCTCCTGCCATGGAGGAACACACCATCAAAGCATTCCTGACAGGTGGCCATCCAGCCTCTCCTTAAAAGAAGCAGAGAGTGCATTCCATTGCTGAACTGCTCTTACTGTCAGGAATTCTTACTAATGTTTAGATGGAATCTCTTTGCCTGAAGTTTGAAGCCATTGCTCTGTGTCCTAGTCTTTAGAGCAGCACCAAACACGCTTGCTCCATCCTCCATACGACACCCCTTTGCAGGGGTATGGCTGGCGGGCAAGGAGGAAAATGAAGTCATTGCCTTCTAGAGTTGCCAGACTAAAAATGGGAAAGAGCTCCTGTACCTTTAATGGTTGTACACGTATGTTCCTTTGAGTCACTAGTCAACTTATGACGACACCATAAATTTCATAGGGTTTTCTTAGGCAAGGAATACTCAGAGGTGGTTTTGTCAGTTCCTTTCTCTGAAATATAGGCTAGTATGTGTTAGTGGTCTCCCATCCAAGTACTAACCAGGGCTGACCCTGCTTAACTTCCAAGATCAGATGTGATCTGGTGTACCAGAAGGGATTTGAGCAGGTGTGGCAGATTACCTGGTTGCATGACAAGCAACACTTGCCGAAAGTCCCTCTTCTACACAACCATTAAAGGTCACACCAGCAACCTTATTGGGCCTCCCAAATAAGAATTCCGCCCCACCCAGTGAAATTTTCCTTCAGTCTCCAAATTTCTATCATTGCAGAATAAGACAATGAGAAATATCTACATCATAGTAACTTTGCCTCTCCTTTTTCTTCAGTTGCCAAAGTTATATGTCTAAATGCTGAACTAAAGTCTTAAATTGGCAAGGCTAGAAATTGGGGAGCTGAAATAACCATTTCATGGAGAGGCTAGAATTCTTATTTGAGATTAGCATACATAATTATATACCCACCCTATACTTCTCTTTTTTTAATACTATAGATTAATAAGTTGGTTATTGATATTAACAAGCTCATATATTTCTTTTAGAAGTGTTTTATACAGTGTGAGACCTATACATAAATGTTACCTAGGTTTTTCTTTTATTACATTATGCTAGCATATAGATACTTAATTCTAAAAATAGCTGATAGTTGGGGTGGGAGCCATCTTCTAATTAGATGTATGTCTGTTATTTGAAGGGATGTCATGTTGAGGACGGAGCAGGCTTGTTTTCTGCTGCTCCAGAGACCAGGACAAGGAGCAATGGATTCAAGCTGCAGGAAAGGAGATTCCACCTGAATTTCAGGAAGAACTTTCTGATGGTCAGGGCTGTCTGGCAGTGGAATAGACCTTCTTTGGAGGTTTTTAAGCAGGGGCTGGACGGCCATCTGTCAAAGGGAGGGCTTTGATGCGGGTTCCTGCATGGCAAAATGGGGTTGGACTAGATGGCCCCTGGGGGTCTCTTCCAACTCTATGATTTTATATTGTTTTATGTCGATTTATTTAGTGTGCATGAGTGTATTTAGTGTAACTTATTTGTTTAGTATTTTTTTTCTGGTAGGTATTGTATTTCGTGAAGTTTTGTTGTTTTAATATATTCAATAATAAAAAAAAAACTTATTTGGGGCCCCTCACTTTGGCCCCCTGCTAAACTCCTGGCCCTCCATATACCCCCCCAATTAACCACCAAATGCCCCCCAACCCAATATCTCTTTCTGAGCCCCCCTCCCCACGCTTTCCCTTCGTCCCCCATTACCTCCCTGAGGGGCTAACAGCCCCCGACCCCACCCCTTTGGGGCCCCCCCTCGCATCTCTCCTGGCGGTCTCTCGGGCCTCGAACCGGCCCCCGAAACTCTCTCTCGCTCTCGCTTTGCTTTTCCCGCCCAGGCGCCCCCTTAGGCCTGCGGGCTCCAGAATGCGGCCGCGCGGCACAATGCGTCGCCATGGCGACCGGCGCGGCCTAATCTCAGCCCCGGAGCCTGGCGCTGGCCTTGGCCCTGGCCCTGGCCCTGGCAGAGGGGGGAGGCGGGCCGGCGGGAGAGCGGCGGCCCCGGGACCAACCATGCTAAGCCACAGGTAACCGGGGGTGGGGGGCAGCGGCTCCACAGGCCGCGGGAGACCCCCAGCCACCCCCCCTGGCCCTGGGGAAAGCGCGGGGTGCTGCTCCTGCTTCCTCCCCTTCGCAGGCTCAGGAGAGGCTATGCTGGAAGAGGAGGAGAGTCCTAAATTGTGTTGGAGGGAGGGGGAATATAACAGAGAGAAGGGGCGCAGGGGTGGTTGTTCGTGAGAAAGGAAGAGGCTGGGCTCGCTGGCCTCCGAGTTGGGCGACAGAGGCCTTTTCCGCACCGGCCTGTTATAGCGCTACGATTGCACTTTCAACCTCCGATGGAATCCTGGGGCTTGCAGTTCAGGGAGGGGGGCGGCTGGAAACCCCAGGGTTCCGTAGGAGGTTGAAAGTGGAATCATAGCGCTATAACAGGCTCGTGCGGAAATGGCCAGTGTCCCCAAAAGCTCCTTTCCCTGCTCAGCTGTGACAGCAGGGAAAATGTTCTGGGGTTTTTTTAGCCTAGGCTACAAGAAAAGACGGGGGGGGCACAAAAGTGGGGTGCCTTTCCTACCCCAAGCCCAGAAGGCCCAAAGAAAGTTGCAGGACAGGGGCGCCTGAAGTGAAAGAGGGGGAAAATAGGGGGGACTGAGTCTAAAAAGCTGGTTCACTGCAATCATTTCCTGTTGTGCGTAGGCACATGGACACACACAATGTGAGCTGTGTCCTTGTGGACGGTGTGTTGTATCTAAAGCTGCATTGCTGTGATTTTCAGTCACAGCTGTCCCCCATGGATTTCATATACATATATATTATATATATATATACATATGTATTGTATGTATACAGATATATATTATATATACAGTATTATTATTATTATCATCATCATCATCATCTTTATTTCTACTCTGCTTTTCTCCATCATCATCATCATCTTTATTTCTACTCTGCTTTTCTCCCTGAGGGATTCAAAGCGGCTTACAAACTTAAAAGAATCATGGTTAAAACTGCTATACAAAACTTAAAACGCCATTAAACAACAATAATGATTAAAACAATGTTAAAATACATATTAAAAACAGCACACCGATATCAATTAAAATAACCGGCAAATTATTATACGAATAGACATCTTAGGAATACCAGCAATAAACCAAGAAAACATGCTAACATACTAAACTATCTAAACTAATCGAACAATTAACAAATTAAAATTAATAACAACAAATAAATCTAAACTAACGAATATAAATAACTTAGAATACTTAATACACATAATAAAAGGTGGCTCTAACCCCAGCTATCAGCTACCCATAGGCCATTTCCGCATGAGTCTGTTATAGCGCGATGATTCCACTTTCAACCTCCTCTGGAATCCTGGGGTTTGCAGTTTCGGGAGGGGCCGGCCGGCCCCTCCCAAAACTGCAAACCCCAGGATTCCAGAGGAGGTTGAAAATGGAATCATCGCGCTATAACAGACTCATGCGGAAATGGCCATAGTCTTCTATCTAAATACTGGTGTCATAAATCTACCCCACACAATTAAAATTAACATTGCAAGCCATGGCTTTCACAGGATTCACTGCTCAGGAGTAAAATGATAATTGCATAGAGAAAATGCATTGGTAAAAATGACTGTGAAATGGCTTTAGGTGCTTCAGGTTTGAATGGCCATTGATGAACCGGTAGATTGTAGTTTTTCTGTCACACACATACACACCACTCCATGGGCTGCAAACTGGAAAAGTTGTGAGGGGCTTTGTATTGCTTGAACAAATTGCACATGCCTTAACTTGAAGGTTCTAAACTACACCAAAAATAAACACCTATGTTAAATATAGCTTTCAAATATTTATAGAGGATCCTTAAAACCAGCCACCTTGGATCCTACTCCAGGAGAAAGGGAGGGTATTCGTTCAACCAATCTCTACCTTATAGCTTGAAAAATTTGTAATCTTGGCAATACTGTGTTAATATTCGAACACTAATATAGAACATCTTTGCCCAAAGTTATACCAAGTGGCTAAGGGACTGAGCTGTGAACCATAAGGACTTTTGCTCAAAAGCTACCGTGATCTACAAAATGGAATTTTAATAGTGGCACCGACTTTTAAAGGTTGTACAGTTTGATGTAAAGTCAAAGGTTTTCATGGCCAAAATCCATAGGTTGTTGCAAGGTTTGTTTGTTGTCACGTGCCATCAAATCTGCTTTGATTTATGATGACCCAATGCCCACAAGTGCCACTTAGTACTGCATCCAGAGTGGGTTTATATCCACTAAAGCTCATACTAAATAAAAAACAATTTAGTCTTAAAGGTGCTGCCACATTTTTTTCCTCCCCCTCACTTCTTCCTGTTTATGCTGCAAGAGATTAACACTGTGAATGAGAGATCTCCAGGAGACCCTATTATTAACAGTCCCATTCAAGTCTTGCAAACTTGGAGCCAAGGCTACCTTGACTGAGCCCTGGTGGCGCAGTGGTTAAATGCCAGTACTGCAAGCCCAAAAGGTTGTGAGTTCGATCCTGCCCAGCTCCAAGGTTGACTCAGCCTTCCATCCTTTCGCAGGTCGGTAAAATGAGTACCCAGCTTGTTGGGGGCATGTATAGAAATGTTTCGAAATACATGCTATTTGTAAGTTGTTCGCCGCCTCGATCCATATGGAGAGGCGGGATACAAATAAATAATAATAATAATAATAATTCCACTCTCAACATCCTATGGAATCCTGGGGTTTGCAGTTTAGGGGAGGGGCCGATCGGCCTGAGTTTATCCACTTGTTATTGGATCGTCCTTTTTTCCTACCAGCTTCCAGTTTACTAAGTATCACCATCTTCTCCAGTAAGTCTTGTCATCTCATTATAGGTCCCAAATATGATAGTCTCAGTTTAGTGATTTTTGGCTTCTAGTGAAAGTTCAGGATTTATTAGGTCTCAGACCCCTTTCTTTGTCTTTTTCGCATTCATGGTACCCATAGAACTCTCTTCCCAGGCCACATTTCAAATAAATTGATCCTGTCAGCTTTCTTCAGTGCCTACTTTTCATGAACGTACACAGAAGTCAGAAATATTATGGCATGGATAGTCCTGACTTTGCATTTAATGATATATCTTTACACTTGAGGATATCTAATTTCATTGCTGCCCTTCTAAGCCATAGTCTCCTTCTGATTTCTTGCCTAGAGTCTCTATTTGGTTTAATTATTAAACCAAAGTATAGAAAATCTTTCACTATTTTGATATCTTTATCACCAGCTTTAAAGTTATGTGAATCTCCTGTGGCCATTATTTTTGTTTTCTTAATATTAAGGTGTAACCCTGGGGTAATATGTGTAAATCAGACTAGGTGCCCCCAAAGCAGTCTATAAATTTTACATACTAGAAAGTAAGGCTAACCAAACTCACTAGAACTTCACATCCAAATAAACATAGATTGTGCTGAAACGTGAATTATTAGAGCCCATATTTTAGTTTATTTAGCTTACTTGCACTTTAATCAGGATATATAAGTACTGTAGGAGTTTATCGTTTTACATAAATGTATACCATATACAAACACACAGGTGAAATTTGGGTGCATACTTGGTATATTAAACATGATACAGTTATTTCTACTTGCCTGTTTAAGATAGTAAACTAGACTTTATAATATAATTATAGAATATCGTATGCAGCATGCATGTCAGTCTCCAAATTTTCTCACTTTTGATTTTTTAAAGGAAATATTTCTGTAGACCCTCATGGTTAGGGAGATGAGAAGCAGACAGAGGAAGATATTGAGTGACTATACAGTCTCTTTCCCCCACTGACTTTTTTGGTCAACATTTGCAGATTCCTCTGGCTTTCCCTAAAATCCCACCCTTCACTCCTCTTGGATTACTTTCTAGTTAGCAGAAAGTGACTGCTACAAGCTCAATTGAACCTCTGTTGCATCTATTTGTACAGAATGGGGTCTGGCTAAGAGAAAAGTTATTGAGCATAATTGTATAATATGCTTAAGTTTGCTACTAACTGCAGAAAGTGAGCCTTTTAGCTCATGAAATTTTTCAGGTTTGAAATAAACAACTGACAGTAGTGTTTTAATCTGGAGTGAACATTCTTCGTACCTCTGTGTCATCACTAGGAGGGTAACCAGACACCATGTTGTCATTTGAATGTAAACCAGAAAGAACTTCCTAACATCCAAACTGTGTCATAGTAGTTTCCAAAGGTTCAGCTACCCATGAATCCTTCCATCATTTTTAGGTTCTTGATCATCTTGCATTGACACTGTATTTGCTTTCTGCCTTACCAGTTTTGCCCACTCTGTTGGGTAACCTGCTGATTTTTCTGAATTTACCTTGATATTTCACTCTGTGTGTAATGCTTAGAAGAGATCACTCACTTTTTGAAAATCAGATCATATAAAGACCAAGAAGAATAAATAATAACTTCTACTTGCTTAACCGTAGCCCCAAAATAAATGTAGAGGCAGAAGAAAACTACTGGAAGGATATATCTTGTACCAGGACCAGCTGCAGAAGTCATGCCAATTTTGAATAGCCATCATGCCTGGGATTTCCTACCTCTTACTTCCCACATGATGGCTCATACAGTCTATATTATAGTTGCTTCTAGAGATATGATGATGGTGAAAGTGCTGATGTTTCTAGAAGGGATTGGTTCACCAACCTGCCTATCACAGGACAGCCACAGTGCCAGAAGATCTCTACTTCCCCTTGCCTCAGCTGCTCTATCCCCAAAGGACATTCCTTGTCTATTGGCAGAACAGCCTTTTCCCCTTAAGAATCTCTGGTGGTGAACTAAATGTACACATTGGTTGAACTGATCGGATCAGATCAGATCACACATAGGAAAATTTTGGCCATTCAGATGCTTTGGAATACAGATCCCATCATCCTTTGCCATTGACCATGCTGGCAAGGGCTTCTGTGGGCCGAAATTGAGTGCTAGCAAGGGCTTCTGAGAACTGAAGGTCAAAACATCTGGAGGGTCAGAAGTTCTTTATCGCTGTCATACAGAACATCAGAGAAGGCTGAAGGATTTCAGCAAATAATGGGAGGACCACTGGCCCGTGGGTCAAATTCCTATTCAATCCATGGAGATTCTCAGGCCCTGCCCTCTCTACCATTGCTTATTAGGGCTGGGAGAAGAGACTGATTAATAATTGGGAGATACTAGAGAAAAGCAGGCTTATTTTATTGCTGAGAGGAATCTTGAAGTTAGCTCCAACAGTTCTGGCTTGGCCTGTGGTTGAAGAAGTCACTCCTTCAGCATTGACTGAGTCCCTCTATGTCAGTCACTTCAAGTGACACACAAAGCAGGGATGTGATGCAGCCAGCACTTGTGGAAGGCAAAAACAAAAGCATGAAGTGTGCAGGGACCTTAGGAAAGGAGGTGTGGATTAGAGAAAATAGCCAGTAGTGGGAAGTAGTGTGGAATAGTCAAATAAGAGTCCAGTAGGGAATGGTCAGGAAGAATTTCAGGAAGAGAAGGCCAGAAGTCTGTAGGAGAGAAAGGGCAGAGAAGCCAAAGCTTCAGAACAGGGGAACGTGAAGTTTCCCTATGTAGCTGAAATTGACTCCAAACTTCAGAAGTAAGTGGGAATGAGAGATCCCCTTCATGACCACCTTGCAACTGACTGGTTTTCCTTTGGGCCTTTGTTTCATTATTTTTTTCATATTTTTTTTCCTCCAGACCAGGCATGAGGAACATTGGAACTATTGATGTCTATTTGAACAAGTTGGGAACCAGCCTCCAGACTGTGGTGTACAGTAATGAGGAGCAGGGAAATGAAGCTTGGAGGAGGTACGTGGAAAGAAAGAACTTCATGCTGGAATTCCTCCACTCTGACTTGAGCCTCCACGTGCTCAAACGCCACCACAAGCGGATTGAGCTTCTCAAAAAGTGTTCCTATTACATTGAAATCCTGCCGAAGCACTTGGCACTGGGAGATCAGAACCATCTGATGCTACCCACCACCATGTTCCAATTGATAGACCCCTGGAGGTTCCAGAGGATGAAGAAAGTGGGGACCATCCAAACCAAAATCCAGCTGCTGCTCCTGTCTGACCTGTTGGAACAGCTGGAGAGAGGTCGGGAGGAGCTAGTCCACTTCCTGGAGACCTATGACATGATGACTTTCCTCTCCAGATGGGACACTATCAAACAAAAGGTGTCGAGTCTCTCTGAGCAGATGGATTATTTCCTTGCTGTGTTGGTACCTGGAAGGTTGTACATCAAGCACCGTCTGGTATCAGATGTTGGGATTACCAAAATCCCGCACATCAGGCTCGTCCTTAGCACAAAAATGCCAGTGATGTTTGACCGAAGGGAGTCAGCGGCACATGAGGACTGGGTGAGTCTTAAGTGGTTTGTCACTAGCCAGCAGCCACAACTCGAACAATATGAACTCTGTTTTAAGCTGCTGGAGCCCAGAACTCCCCAAGAACGAGTCCACTGTGGAATCATGCCCGTCACCTCAAACACATGTGAAATTCACAACCTCCTACCCAACCGTTTGTACAGATTCACTGTCAAAAGAGCAGAGACTTACACACTTGTTTATGAACAATGGCAGGATTCCATCCTGCTTAAGACTAAACCGTACATTGAAGAAGAAATGGAGAGTGCCATGTCTGAACCCTGACTTTCCCATCTTAGCAATTCACAAGGAATGTAAAATAAGTCAAATTAAAAACTTATTTTTAAAGTTTTTGGCATCACCACATGAGCTTTTTCTTGACATAACGTGGAAATTTGATGGCTTCTAAGATGCTGAAACACTGCAGTCGGTAGGTGAAACAAAATTGGAGTCCTCCTAGTGTTTTCTTCCTGTGAGAGACCTTTAGAATGCCTACTCTCATTGAGGGCAAAACTCCAGTAGAATATTTTGTTATCAAAAGGAAGTGATGGGAAATCAGGTTAAGTTCACAAATGAACTTTAAATCCACAGCAGACTTTTTAAAAAGAAGTACTGAACAAATGGGCATAAAGCAGAGTAGACAGAGAAATGTTGCAGGTAGAATATAAATAGCAGGCACCCAATTCTCAGTTGGGTCAGTTCCCAGTATCTAGATGGCTTATTTATCTGAAAGAACAGGCACATTTCATTTTGCCCTGGGATCTCTTCATAAGGAGAGGTTGAATGAAATGCTAATGGAGCCCCAACCTTAACTTTTAGTAGAAAATAATGTCTTACTGTGTTTATTTAGTATGTGAATTGGTGATATGCACCAACTTATGCCACCTACAGGTATAACACATTACTCTTCAGAGGTAAAGATTGATTTTACTGGGCTCTTGGTAGCCACAGTCATTTCTATTAGGACAACATATGCTCTAGTATCTCTATATCTTCTGAGATTTATGTGTATGTTAAGTTGAAGTAGTCATGCATATGTTGCCATTTATTGGTAATTCTCAAGATCTGTATAAAAGAACTGCAGGAAACAGTAAATAGCTGAAAATTGTTCTCATTTCCATCACATACCAGTAGAAGCATAAATGTTGAAAACAACATGGAATATTTTGAACATTTCATTCCAGACCTAACATTTTACAAGTTCACCAGGTTTTTGACATTTACGATAACCTGTAGTATCCAAAAACACCTTGTTTTAGCTGCAAAGACTTATTTGCGTGTTGGGCAATGGCATCAGTACTGTTTGTAAGGCTTTCAATGAGCAAGTTTGGCTTTGGAAAAGAATAGGGAACGAGTAATGAAAGTAATGACCTAGTAATGAAAGTGTTCACCAAGAGATTCCCTAGCCTGCTCTGGGCCACGTTCACTCTTCCACCTCTGTAGAAGATAATGCATCAGGCCTGTAGTTGGCATAAGCTGATGTGTATCAGCCTTTCACTTAATTAACACAGCTGAAATGAATAGTTACTGGCTCTCGGGATCACATTCAAAAGCACATTTGGCCTTTATTTCTCTTTCCTCTGATCCTTTCGGTAACACATGGACTTTATGTAGCTGGGGCATCCTGCAGCTTCCCTTCCTGCAGACTTTCTGGTATTTTCTTCTGTCTGCAGGGAGGGAGGGAAAGAGTGCTCCAGAGAGCACAGGCCGAGTTAGAAGTCAAACCTCTAATTTATAGCCTTTTTGCAAGATCAGCATTGCTGAAGTGCTTAACAACTGTTCCTCAGGAGCCCTTACAACCCAGTCATGTCACTAATTCTATACTCTTAAGAACCAAATTGTACAAGGCAGACCTCATTGTGCTTCTTGCCTAAACACCTGTCCCTCCAACTCCTCCATCTCCATACCTCTGCCCCCGACATTATTAGCATAATCAGAATTCAGAAGCAAGTTTTATTTTATATAATACAAACAGCTTCACAATATTGAATGGGTCCATATAAACATTGCAAATATTTTCATCTCCTATTAACAAAATAGTGTACTAAAGCTTCATAATGATACAAAGCCAATTTATTATCCCACTCTAGGGAAAATTCCCAAATGAACAGTCAACATTTATGTAAATATCACTGATTCAGTCGCTCAACTCCAATTGAAATTCATAACTAAATTTAGTCAAGCGATTTGATATGATTTTGGTTTTCTATTTCCCCATTAAAATGACCCCCAAGACAAACATATAAATCCAGATTTTTTTTAAAAAAAGATACATCACTAAAGGCAAATTCCTTAAATATCATTAAAAACACTCATCATTATAAAAGCACTCAAGACTGCTTTTAAACAGACATACAAAAAAGCTGGCCACAACTCTAAAATTTGAGTCCATTTCACAGACAAATCAACATTCAACCAGGCACAATTCCACAGGATACACTCAAAACGGCAATCTGAAAGAAGCAAAACCATTATTTCTGTGGGGCTTCCACAGAAGAAATTCCCTGCTGGCTGAATGTAGTCTTCATTCATAATTAGACAGTATTGCACTAAAAAGAATTCTAAAATCCCATTTTTACTCACATTGTCTTAATGAGTAATATCTAAATCTCTATGAAGTTTATAATGCTTTGAAATGCACATTTTTCTCTAGAGGAGCAAGCTGATTATATGTGATACATGACTATTTTCACAGAAAGTCTCCTTATTTTTTAAAAAATGGTAGTGTGTTTCCCTACAAGGTCAGATTTGGGTAAAGCTTTAAAAAAATTAGGTGGACAAAAACACTCAGTGGTTGTGTTGCCTGGGGTATTTTTATTCTGGGAGTTGTACTCCAAAAAGGTAACTTGGCAAGTAACTTTCCAAAGAGCTAAGCTGCTCAATTCATTTTTCATTTTTCCTAGAGAATACACAAGAGTGCAGTCCTGCCAGAACAGTGATGACATGTTTGGAGCCCATACAATGACATGTGCATTCTCTTGGATGCATCCCATTAAATTCAGTGGGATCAGAGCAGCAGAAATACCCCACGCATTATGTCTAACAGTGACTCTATTAAGAAGCACATCCTACAAAATGGGGGAAACATCTCAGCTGTCAAGCTCTGCTAAGGATGACTGTGTCATGACAATACTACAGAGCAACTCTGATTTACGATATATTTCCTGAGCATCCCCAATGTCATGCCTGAGGGATAAGGTGCTAAATAAATATAGTCATCTCAAACAGAGAGAAAATGGTGGAAGTCGATAAACAGGCAATTGCTAATGTAAGAGTAAACCTAAGGGAGGGTGCAGCTAATGCAGCTTGGAAATGCTGTGCTAAACAGATTGGCTCTGAGGGGGAATGTGAGAATAAAAGATGCAGGTAGAGGTCTCTACCAGCTACCAACAGTACAGCATAAGGCACAAAAAGGGAACAGAGGTGGTACCATGGGGCTAGAGAGAATTTTTAAAAAGATACTGATTAAAGACAAGAGCAATGGAGACTTGTAAGTATGAACAGCCAGTTACCTAGTCTGGTGAATAAGGATCACTTCCAGGTGATCAGATATATAGCTTTCAGATAGAGGTAGGAATTGCTCAATGCACAAGCTGCATCCAACTCCTGGGGGATGGGGTCCCAGACAGCCCCTTGCCCCCAACCCCTAAATTCCATCCTGCCAACATAGCTGAAAAACCATTTTTTCAGGCAAAAGGGGAAAAAATCTGAATGGAAGGAAATAAAATGGCAGTAGTGTAGCCCTGTACAGGGTCCAGAAGAGACAAAAAATATTCCTCTGATCTCCAAGGCATGTCTATACCTGTTTTAAGTTCTTTTTCTTAAGAAAGCATTTTTCTTTTTCTTTCAGTAAACTTTTTGAAACTGTAGTGTAGGCCTATTTAGGCAGAAAGACTAAGAAAAATCTAATTTTCAGACCTGGCTTAAGATTCTGCAGATTCTCTTGCATAAAGCAACACCAAGTCAGTACAGGGGTATTCTCATGTCTCCGTAATGACTTGGTCTCCTTGTATGCACGAGCTACAGCCAGCAGTAATGCAAGGTCAGCTCTTCTGTCCCAGACTGGAATTATCCGTGGAGTACTGGGAGTGGGGAGAGAAGGCAGTTTGGTTTCACATTTAAGATTACTGAGGCAAAACAATGGGGAAAAAACTACTTCATTCCCTTTCCATTGCTATCAAGGTCCCGGACAATAAGTTTTCATTAAAGAAGAGAAATTCCCCTGCCCACCCAAGAAAACAAGAAAAAAGGTTTCTTGTTTGCACAATACATTCAACCGGTATATAAGACAGGTTGCACAACTCTAAGACACTACATCCCCATGTCCAGTAGAAAAAACAATTCGGTATATTGCAATAAATTAGTTGCACTGAAATTTTAAGAATAGGACAGAGTATCCATATAGGATGTCTTATTGCACACACTCCTACAATCTGGCGATGATGCGGAAGAGTCCAGTTGCATCATCTTAGTCCAAATAGAGAGCAGAATTCATCTTGCACTGGTTTTGCACAGATCAGAGACACTGCAGAGATGTCCATGGCCTGGAACAGCTGCTACACAGTGGTGGCTAAGTCCTATCCAGACGGAGTCTTCTTTCTCCAGGCATCGTTTCATTAAAGTTTTTTATTATAAGGTAGGCACTTTGGATATTTAAAGCTGGAAACTTGAAAACAGAAGTCATCCTTTCCCGCTCACACTCCACAGCACTCAACCTGTGGACTACCAGCACAGGTATACTAGCTACACAAAGGAGTAAGAAACTGTTGACCAGTTTCTCCCATCCCAGAGTTCTCCAGATGTGTAAAACTACAACATCCATCATCCCCAGCCAGCTGGGCTCTGACAGATCCGAGGGTGCCACAGTGGAGCTGGAGACACATTTTCACCTAAGCTGTAATGACATGCCGGTACCAATTATCGTAGCTACATTAGGCATTCTTTGTATGGAGGCTCACAGATGTTTGGGGGAAAATAATTACTGAGATGCATATAGCCCTCAGCAGAAAAACAAAATCCGTCTTTGCAAAATGTCATTGCATTCTTGGCATACAAGGTGCACCATGTATATATTTAGAATTGCTGGTAAGACTGAAAAGTGCAGAATGAGGAACAACAAAGCTTTTTTTTGGATTTGTAGTTTTCTTTTCAGCATTTTTTTAAAAAAAACTTTTTAAAACATGCTTGTTCAGAGGAAATGCTTTCAAGTATTTCTTTTTAAAACAGAAGTTGTAAAAATATCTATATATACAAATATATTTATGCAAAAGAGTTCCCTGGGAATATGTAAGCTGCTGGGATAATTGACAATAGGTGCTCTCATTATAAAAATGCGTGTTCGGTCTCAAATGAGTCCTTATTTACAAGTTCTTCAGGGCCACATCCAGAAAATGTTTCTGTTCTTTATCCAAATGGAGCAAAAGCAGTTCTCCCATCTGTGTGGAGATGGACAACCCCTGAAATTCCAGTTAGTTGGTGGCACATGTTCTTCTTTGGTTCTGGCCGCCTTCTCAAACATCCTCTGTGGACCCTTCCTTTGGATTTATACTGGTCTCCAAAAGCAAAAGTACAATGCGTTTCCCAAAGCAGTTGGTTAGGGATTCCACAGAATTTCCTATCTTTGTGACCTCCCTAATAAAAGGTGGCATTTTTCCTTCCAGAAAAGGAACTATCAAAATTCATTGGGAGGTTATGATCCATCAAGCCATCTACAGCATGGTGGTGGCCAACCATCTCTGTGAACTTGCCAATGAATTACAACCACTCTCTGAGACAGCATTGCTCCCACAGCTCCTCATCAAAACCATCTCACTCCCTTTGAGGTGGTTTTGCTACTGAAACCAAGGAAGCAGGCAGCATATGGAGAGCTGGGCTAGTGCAAGACCTGTGTCACAGCCCAAGGCCCTTCTGGGCATCTCACAAAATCATGCAAGTTCTGCCACATGTAATACTTGCTCATGCAGCAGCCTAGTCTGCACTGGTCCAGAGCTGTCCTACTCGAAGTGGTGGTCAATAGATCAATGCCAGTTCCTGAGCCATTGACTGCTGGTCCACGGAGACCTTCCAGGAAAGAAAGAAACAGCTGTAGACAGCAGAAACAAATATGGTACTGGTACCTGGAACTCTGGAAAAAATATATATAATGGCTGGTCCCATGAATCAAATAGCTTGAGAAGGACAGATCTAGAAGTCTAGGATGATCACCAAATAAAGCTGGGAGATCCTTCTGACTGTTTAAGTCACTAAGTTGCTAACGATTTGTGAGTTCTCGTCCTAGCAGCATTTGGTTATGGAGGTTTTGGCTCAGTGTCACAAGTCCAGTTTGCTGCAGAGGCAGAAAAAGTGCTGGGAATACTGATTCAGGTCATCGAAAAGAGCAGCTACATATTGCAATCAGTGGGGACCTGTCTGCACTAGCGGGCAGCAGACTTCTTCCTAATCTGAATGGCAGCAGCTGTGGTGTAGCATCCCTGCCTCTTGTAATGTTCCAGAAGTCTTCGCCACAGAGGGTTGATCTCCAGGAGATAACTATTTCCTAAAGCAGAAGAGGAAGAGGGCAGAAAAGAGAAGAGACAATGAAGATTAGCTTCAAAACGTTGGTCAGCTGAGACTCAGGCCCTGCCTCTTTTGTTATGCTCTGATTTTCTTTTCTGTTTGCTCTTCTCTCCCACCTGGCCTTTGCTAGGGCCAGACCACAAGCCACATATGTAGGTGGCTTGGAATTTCTGGGAGAATTGTCAGAGAATACAGCTAGCCCTAGAAAACCAGTTGGTGTTGTGGTTTGAGCACTGGTCTATGAGCAGGCCCATTTCCACACTCGATGGTTATAGTGTTATTATTCCACTTTCAACATCCTATGGGAACCCTGAGGTTTGCAGTTTAGGGAGGGACCAGCCCAGGGCAAAATTCTCTACTCAACCATGGAATCCCACTGGGCGACCTTAGGCACATCACACACTCTCAGCCGTAGAAAACCCCATGATAGGGTTGCCATAAGTCAGAAATGACTTAAAAGTACACAACAATAATAGCTAGCTCTCACATTCACCATATATATGTGTTTTATATGCTTAAGGGATACATAACATACTAACTGGGCCTTTACTAATTAATCAAGTGCATCTGTATGGAAATAAAATAATGCCAATGCAGCTTTCAGTAGCTACAGTTTCTCTCGGAAGCTGAGCAGGGTCAGCTCACGCTGAAGAGTTAATTTAGTTTCCACCTTAGAATGCTTGGGAAACTGTTCTGGCCAAAGGAGTCCTCATACTTTGCTAGTTAGGATGGCATGAAGGGAGCCCAGGTGGTGCAGTGGTTAAATGCCAGTACTGCAAGCCACAAGGTTGTGAGTTTGATCCTTCCGCAGGTCAGGAAAATGAGTACCCAGCTTGTTGGGGGCATGTATAGAAATACATGCTATTTGTAAGTTGTTCGCCGCCTCGATCCATATGGAGAAGCGGGATACAAATTAATAATAATAAATAGTAATAATGATGATGATGATCTTCCCTCTCAGCACCTTTTAGATGAAGGGAGAAGGGGTACTTAAACATCAGAAAAGATGATAATTGGTCTTGTTTTGTGGGGATATGCTTGGCCCCCCTATTTGAGCCCAGAAAACCAATCCACTGGGATGACATTCCATGCATTGAGGGCACCCTAAAGGACAGCAGCTGTGACAAAGGACTGTTTTGGTCAGCTAAGGGACATGCCTTGGATTTCATTGCTGCATCTTGTTTGATTATCTCCATGTAATCAATACGCCATCCTTCTGGTGCGCCTGTAATCGTGTTTCACTTTGACAGACTCGCAAGCTTGAGCTGGGAAGGGAGTGCCTTAGGGGCCTGGAACTGTTACAGCATGTCTGGATCTCGATGGTTAAGGAAAGGGTTCCAAACAACACACAACCGTCAAGTCACAAACAAAGCTGGCATCAAAAGAAAGAGGTGCAATGCCTAGCCAGTCACTTTTGCAGCTCCACAGCTCTGCATTTACAGAGAAATGCTTCTCCTTTCTAAAACTGACTTGAAGCAATCTGAACCAGTCAGGGGCTGCTTTAGGGGGATATGTGACCCGTGAAGACCTCCGGACAGTGAGAAGCCTGCCTTTTCCTTGCTCCTGTTCCTTCACTGGCTATGCGGCCATGTGTCTTGGTTCAGCTCAGCTCATGCTTGTCGAAGAAAATATTTTAGGACTTACAGATAGGAGAAGACTTTATAGTGGGGTGAGGGGAGAAGGGAAACACCCATAGTTGAACCAAACCCAGAAACACAGACCAAAAATACCATCTGTAGCAAGGGGACTTCTTACGACCTATGGTTTGCTGTTGTTGTTGTGTGCCTTCTAGTTGTTTCCAACTTATGGTTACCGTAAGGCAAATCTATCATGGGTTTTTCTTGGCAAGATTTGTTCAGAGGGGATTTGCCATTGCCTTTTTCTGCTGCTGTGAGAGTGGATCTTGCCCAAAGTCATGCAGTAGGTTTCCAGTCTTGGGCCTTTTTTGCACGGCATTTGCCATGTGAAAGGGCCTTTGGAGCGTCACACAATTGCGAGGAGCGGTCCACATGATGTCCTTGCAATTGCACAATGGTGCTGGGGCTGGCAGGCACTGATTGCACACTATTTCATTGTCGGCTTATAGCCAAAAACAGTACACAATTGCACATTGCTCCAGGGCCCTGCACACATGTACTGTGCGTGCGGAGCCTCTGGAGCATGGTGCTCGCGCTTCCTGCCCCAGCGCAGCCTGGGAAAATCCCAGGCTGCACTGCGGAAGGAAGAGGAGGAGCCCTCACGCTGCCTGCTCACCATCAGGCAGCAGCTGTGGAGGCGAAGCAGTGGGGATGTGAAAGCCTCTCACAAGAGGCTGCTTGCACGATCCCCGTGCCCCAACGCCATGAAAAAGTAAGATGCAGAAAGGGCTTGGTCTTCTGGAGTCCTAGTCCAACATTCAAACCACTCCACTACACTGTCAGATTTTTTTTTTTAACTACAGTTCACAAAGTTGCCCAACTTGCCATGCTGGTGAGAAGATTGTGAGAGCTGTAATCTCAAAAAAGATAGGTGACACCTGGCCTGACCACAGTACAAGGATCTAGGAGTCTTAGTAGACCACAAGCTGAACATGAGCCAGCAGTGTGATGTGACAGCTAAAAAGGCCAATGTGATTCTGGGCAGCATCAATAGGAGTACAGTGTCTAGGTCAAGGGAAGTGATAGTGCCACTCTATTCTGCCTTGTTCAGACCCTAATGGGAATACTGTGTCCAATTCTGGGCGCCACCGTTCAGGAAAGACATTGACAAGCTGCAAAGTGTCCAGAGGAGAGCAACCAAAATGGTAGAAGGCCTGGAAACCATGAAGCCCTGTGAGGCGTGACCTAGGGATCTGGGTATGTTTAGCCTGCAAAAGGGAAGGTGAACAGGTGACATGATAGCCATGTTTTTAAATATTTGAAGGGATGTCATATGGAGGATGGAGCAAGCCTGTCTGCTGCTGCTCCAGAAGCTAGGAGATGGAGCAATGGCTTCAAACTTCAGAAAAAGAGATTCCGCCTAAACATTAGGAACAACTTCCTGATAGTAAGAGCAGCTTGAGAGTAGAATACGCTGCCTGGGAGTGTGGTGGAGTCTCCTTCTTAGGAGGTTTTAAACAGAAGCTGGATAGCCCTCTGTTGGGAATGCTTTGATCATGTATTCTTGCGTGGCAGCATGGAGTTGGACTCGACAGCTCCTGGGGTCTTTCAACTCTTTGGTTGTATGAATTTCCTCTGAGTTCTGCTCTACAGATGCACGCTTCCCACAGTGCCACCCCACCTGTTTATTTAGCCCACAAGTCACTTACCGATAATACAGAGCCCCTCCTGTGCCCGAGTGATGGCAACATTGGTCTGGTTCAGGTCAGACACAAACCCCAAGTACTTCTTCTGCCAGCTCTTGGTGGGCTTTCTGTCAATCTCTGACCGGGAACACGAACGGACGGTGGACACAATCACGTATTTCCATTCGCTACCTGGAGGCCAGAAATCGCAACAGCATTATTGTCTCAAAGCTGGCCAGTCAACTTGGATCCAGTCACTCTTCTCCAGGGCCCTCAACTCCTCCTGCCATGCTCCCTTACAAGGATATCTCCATGCTGCCATGCTTTGTGGAATCCATATTCATGTCCATGTCACCTTCCGACATGTACAAAGATCTCCTCCCCACCTTAGCACTGCATGGAGTGGTGGGCAACTGTGCTGAGCTTCACAGACCCTCCAAAGTTGGAGAGGGAAGTGTGGAGTGTGCTTTTGTGCTATGCTCCTGAACAAACTTTGAGTCTGTGTCTAGCTGTGAAGGCCAGCCAAAGGCAATAGATCCCTGCCCATCTTACCTGCCACACGGGGTTGTTGTGAGGAGACCTGAGAGGGGAAGGAAGGGAATGCGCTGAGCACCTTGGAGGACCGGGCAGGATAAAAATGAAGCAAGGAAAATTTATTTATATCTCACTTTTTCTACCATAAGGGGAACCCAAAACTCAGCAGAGATAGGTAATAATAGGACATTATGGCTGGAATCTGGCTGGTGAACTACATCAGCATAACTACACCAGAATAGGTAATGGTGGCAGGAGAGGGGGGCAGAAAGCAGTAGGTACAGAGACCCTGGAGAAAGCAAAGCAATACAGAAACAGACTTCTAAAAGCTGGCAGATCTTGTCTGCCTGTCCAACCACAGTTGTGCAAACTGGGGGGAAAAGTGCAGCTGTTTCTATAGGGTACCAACAGGACTGTGCCCTGTCTTGGCCAATATGGATTCCACAAAGCATGGCAGCATGGAGATATCCTTGTAAGGTAGCATGTGAAGCATGACTTTATTCTGTTAATGTCATCAGGAACACTCAGAAGTTAGGATAGTCCATGTTTGTTTGTTTGTTGGATTGTAGCTCCCAGAATTTCCCCAGTCATCAACATCTGTCAAGACTCTGGGATATCTTGACCAACATGGATTCCATGAAGTGTGGGGATGGCAGCCTCCTTGTAAGGAAGTATTGGAAGCATGATGCTTCTTTGTAAATGATTTATGAGCTGGCTATGGGATTCTGGGAGCTACAGTCCAGTCCTCCCTCCCCACTCAAAAAAAATTTCCCTGGCCTCTGCAACCACTGCTGTCCCCCGCCCTTCTTTTATTGGAAGGATTGACTTTTAATCTTAAGAGCCTAAACTAGTTAAAATTGGATCAAAAACAACCTGGAGGAAATATTTGCAGTAAAAGAGCATTCTCCTACCACCCACCCACTGCTACTGCTCTGCAAATAATCATGCTCAACAAGCCCCCATTGAGTTTGGCAGCCTCCAGCTTGCCCCTGAAACATGTTAGTCCCACTCTTTAAAATACACATCGGGAAAAAGAAAAAAAATTCAATCTGCTGAGCTGCGGTCCTTAACAACAAATGCCCAACAAGTTCCCAAAACGGGCAGCTGATCTAATTCAGCATTTAGAGACTCCCAAAGCCAGCTTTCAAGCCTGTTACAAACTGAATTGATTACATGGAAATCTGCTCTGCTGTGCCTTTTTAGAAGCATAAATGTTCCTTCTAAACAGGCATTCCAATAACCAGGGAAAGCTGGAAAGTCTTACAAGTGTTTGCCAGACCCCCTTCCCTGCCCACTCTTCCTTGCACCTTAAGGTAACAAAAAACCCAAACATAGAAGGTTTATTCTTACCAAGAACAACTCCTTGAGAAATTGAAAGGTAGGTTACAAGCCAAACTCCCACCCGTCCCCCTTGGAATTAAGCTGAGTTATGCTGTATTTATGCTGCCTCCTTTGCAGTTACGCGGAGGCAAAAGGGGGAAGATTAGCTTCAAGGGACTATAGAGGGAGAATTTGCACAGAAACCTTTTCCACAGCAGGGTTTGCAACAGCAGCCTCACAGGTCAACAGCAGCCAAGTTACACTGGCAAAAAAACACAAGAGTTGACTCTGCAGTTTTTGCCGGCGTAACTTGACCACTACTGCTATTGCAAACTCACCTTGCTTTTGCAAACTCACCTTGGCTTTTCATGATGGTGCAAACAGTTACAGTTTGCAGCCCCCTCTCGGAGAGAAGCTTCTTGATCTCGACCACCTGAGCATTATAAGGGGTCAGGATGGCAATCTCATTAGACTTGGTCGTCCCGTCAAGAGTCAGTTGTTTTGCTATCCTCACCTGAAAAAAAGTTTGGAAGGAAAACATCTTTATTTCATCACATACACAGCAGGAACAAGAAACTGAGCCCAAGATGAGCTGTGCAGATAGCAGTCTGCTTGATTTTCTAACAGCTGGATTCATCAGGGACAGTGAACAGGGTTCTTTCCTTCCTTCAGGCCAAACTTATCTCCTGTTCCTTTTGCTTAAAATGCCAAATCACTCAGGGCAGACAGCAACGATCGAGCAAAATGTTAATGCAATGACAAAGTCACAACATCATAATAATACGAGGAGGCTACAGTAGATGAATCAGTAAATAAATATGGTGTCCAGTTTTGGACACCACCGTCCAAAAAAGCATACTGCCAAACTGGAAAGCGTTCAGAGGAAGGTGTGACAGAGTCCTGGAGGTGAGGCTACCCGCAGTGCCACAGAAGCCTAGAAACAGGTAACCAGAATAGGCAACCAGGCAACCAGAATAGCTCCTCTGGAGAGAAATCCAGCCCAGTAGTGTGTGGGAGAGGCTGGTGGCTGAGAGGAAAAGATATATAAAGGCATTCGATTGTCATTTGCAGTCCTTCACTGAGATTTTTAGCCAGCTACAGCTTTGGAATAATGTATCTCAGTCATTCGGGGAGGGTGATTGTGTGGGAAGGGTTTAATTCTCAGGGGAAGCCCAGAGAGGGGCAGAAAAGTAAATAAACCATCATAGAATCTGGTCAGAAAGTGTGACCTAAATTTGGAGTTGACCCTTTGGTGAGAGTGTAGCCAAAGGGCTTCTTATGATACCTGTGCTTAGGTGATAGTTTAAAGATATAACAGAACTGTGTAAAAGTATACTGAAGAACTGTATTAATTTTGACCTGCAATATGAACTCCCAATATTTTGTTCTGTATGTTGTCTTAATAAATACAACAGTTTATTTTTATAAATACTGATTTGGCTGAGTGGTATACAGTATTTAAAATAACACAGAAAACATACACTATCATAGAACTATTAACACAGTGGTTCTCAACCTGTGGATGGCGACCCCTTTGGGGGTTGAATGACCCTTTCACAGAGGTCGCCTAAGACCATCGGAAAATATGTATTTCCAATGTTCTTAGGCTCCATTCCCTCCTCAGTGGTGATGCGCAAGCACGAGACACGCGCTCGCGTCCTCCTGCCCCCTTTGGCGGGAGTGCGTGCGGCCACAGTGTTGCCACAGCAGGAGTGGTGGTGTGCAAGCGCGAGCCACGTGCTTGCGTCCTCCTGCCCCCTGTTCAGAAGGGACTGAAATCGCTCCCCTTCTCCGCTACTGGGAGAACCTCCTGTCTGAGGGGCCAGCTTGGGAGGGGTGGCGGCAGCACGGGGGGCAGGCCCCCTCCTCGCCACGGCCCCTGCCCCACTCACCATGGAGGGGGGCATTGCGGAAGGGCCGGGGGGACGCAAGGCAGTGCTTTTCCGGGGGGGGGTGAGCTGCGCCCGGCGCAAAAGACAAAGGTGCTGGGATTCCTCCCCCCAGCCAGGGTCAACACTCGGAAACTTTTCCCACACTGCCCCCCCAGTGAAAACGAGAGCAAAGCAGAAGCAGAGCCCGGGGGGTTTCTCAGAGTTTTTTGCCTGGGGAGATGCGCGGCTCCTCTTTCCCTCCCTGCCCGCCCCCGCCCCCTGTTCCTGGCCGGCAAGGCGGCCTTTGCCAGGGGGGAGGCATCGTAAATAAAAAATAAATAATTTTATGGTTGGGGGTCACCACAACATGACGGACTATATTAAAGGGTCACAGCATTAGGAAGGTTGAGAACCACTGTATTAACGGGTTGTAAACACCCATTGGAAGGCCACACACTTTTACACAGAGGTGGTGTCATAAGTGGTGAAAGGAAGAGCTGTGAGGGAAGAATGAGGCACTTTGTGAAATTGAGGGACTGCCATGCCAGAAAGCAGCAAGCCTCTGTCACAGAGGGCAACCAAAACGGTAAAAGGCCTGGAAACCATGAAGCCCTATGAGGAGGGGCTTAGGTAGCTGAGGATATTTAGCCTGGAGAAGAAGAGGTGAAGGGGTGAAATGTTAGCCATGTTTAAATACTTGAAAGGATGTCATATTAAAAGTAGGAAAAGCTTGTTTCCTGCTGCTCCAGAGACTAGGACATGGAGCAATGGATTCAAACCACAGGAAAAGGAATTCCACCTGAATATTAGGAAGAACTTCCTGACATTAAAAGCACTTCAACAGTTGAATAGGGTGCCTCGGAGGGTGGTGGAGTCTCCTTCTTTGGAGATTTTTAAGCAGAGGCTGGATGGCTGTCTGTCACAAGTATTTTGATTGTGCATTCCTTATAGTAGGGAGTTGTACTCGACGGGATGGACAACTGTAGGAGGCTAGGGGGCAACCTTTTTGCCTCCAAACACAGTCTATCATGTGTGAGAGCATTTTTTGCCATGTTTTTAGTCCTCCCAAGCCATTCCAGGTCCAGGAGAGGCATTTTCTTAACAACTGGAAATGATCAGAAATCACGTTCATGTGTTTTGGGTTTTTTTTTAAGGTCTCTCCTGGGCCTTAATGGAGCAAAAGGCCAGGATCATGGCAAAAATCCCCCCATGCCCTCTGGAGGGCATTTGGGGGCGGGTTGTTTTAATCCCTGGAGAGCCGTAGGGGGGCCACGTGTGGGCTGCAGGCTACCCTCTGCCCACCTTAGACACAAAGGAAAAAATCTGGCGTGAAACCCTGGTGGGAGGCATTGACTCACCACTTCGTTGGCTTCTTCAAGGTTGGCCCTGGAGTTCTCGTTTCCATCCTCTGTGGAGACCATGAGGCTCTTCTCCTTTCCTTCTATGTGCCCAAAGATGATGGCGCAGGAGAGCCGGCCCCTATGAAAGAGGGTGCTGGGGCCGCGTTTGAGGTTGGGGCAGGTCTTCAGCCTGTTGCCATAGAATGCCTCAGAGGGGAACGCACAAATTTCCTTATGCTTAGGAGAAAGAAAAAAAGGCATTTCAACAAATCCTCCTGTACCGACTTTGAATCAGAGTTTGGGAGAGCTGCTCCCCCTTTTTGACTACATCTCCCAGAATCCCCCAATGGCCATGCTGACTGGAGGATTCTGGGAAGTATAATCCATGAAAGAAGCATTTCCAAGCTTTGCTCAGAATCACAGGGAACACTATGCTTACAGCAGAAGTGCATATGCTCAACCAACTTCCTTCCAATGCCAGGTCTCTGTATTTGCTCTTTCAGACAAACTGACCAGGTTTTTTACATGTCTGGGCAGAAATGCATTCATTTAGTTTGACTTTCTGCCCAGGACTGCAAACTTTTAACTTGTTAATGTATTGATTTGCTGCTGCTGCCCCAGCATACGATACATGACATTTCCTCTTGTGCACTGTGTTATACAAAAGTCATACAGTCCTCTCTCCACATTTGCAGGTTTGACCTTTGTGACTTTGATTATTCATAAAGCGTACATGTGCCTTCCCCCATTCCCGCAGTCTCCTCCTCCCATTCCCTTGCATTTTGCTGCAGGCAAGTGCCTAGACCAAAACTTTCCCAACTTTTCATGTTGGTGACACACTTTTTTAGACATGCATCATTTTGCGACACAGTAATTCAGTTTTACTAGCAAACCGGAGGTTAAACTAGCCCCTTATGAAAGATACAGACATAAATTGTAATAACAAAATGTATGGCGACAAAACATATCTCATGAAAAACTTTCATATATTTTTAAACATATATGATTTATAAGCATACATTTCCAAGATTGTGGGCAACACACCTACACATTTCAGGCAACATGCTAATGTGTCGCGGCATACTGTTTGGAAAGCCCTGACCTAGGCAAAAGGCAAGGAAATGGGAGGGGGAGTGAGGTATACATGCACTTTCCTTCTCCCCTCAGAGCTCCCCCTCGCATTCCTTTGCCTCCAGCCCCGGCACGCAAAAGGGAAGCAAATGGAGGAGGGAGCCCTGGAAAGGAATGAGAGGGGGATTGTGGGGGAGAGTTATTCACAGATTTTCCACTTTCACAAGGGTTCTGCACCCCAAACCCTGGCGAAAGTGGAGGGGCCACTGTATTCTGTTTCTCCGTTCCTTTTTTTAAATGAAAGTGGCTTTGATTCCAAACTTAGGGTGGACACCCGATCGTCCTAGGCCACTGTCACGCACAGTAGACGGTTTCTTGAGCTTTGCGCACATGTGCTCTTCTCTTCCTTGTGTCCCTCTCCATGAGGAGCAAGCACGCCTGGTGGAAGCATCCACTTCCACCCAGAATCCATCTGAGAGAAGGGCATGAAGCACCAGTTGCTCCTCCATGTGCTTTTGGCTGGGAGCAAACCAGATCCCAAGACCATGGAGAGTGTCTAGGCGGGTAATGGGGCACAATGGGATGGAGAAGCCCAGGCAGAGTGGTTGGCTTGACACCTTGCCTTTCCTTCTATTGGTATGGGGATGTCTTTATACTTTTTAAATGTTTGTTTGGATGTTACTTTTTTTTCTTTTATATATCCATGTATGTATTTGTAGTGTTTCTTGAAAAATGTTAACAAATATTAAAATTAAAAAAAGGAATAAGATGATGTTAAGAAATCAGAAAAAGATCATGGCATTCTATGTGACAGCAATTACACATGACAAATTATGTTGACCTTTACATGACAGATGCTCAGTAAAAACCAGGCAGAGGGGCCACTCTATATTTTTTACTTCCTGCCTTTGCTTGAAAACATGCTCAAAAGGAGACAAAAATAATGTAAATAGGAAGTAAGCAGCAGCAGAGATAATGTCAAACAAAGGAGACCAGAAGCTAATAAATGATGAGACGGCGGTCAATTAAAATCAATACAGGACCCACAGAGAACCAAACAAGTAGACTATTCAATACATGCTACATTCTTCTCCTTTCTTCCAAGGAACTCAAAAGCAGGTGCTTTTTTTGCTACCCCTATTTTATCTCCACAACAACCCTGTGAGGTAGGACACATGCTCCCAATCCAAGCAGCTCTGTCTCTAAAGTGCTTACCATGCGATACTGGGTGTCCAGCATCAAGGCCTCGTGCTTGTAGCGCTCAAAGAGGGAGGTCTCCATGCCCAGGGCTCTGCAGACGTCATTGTGGACCACTGGCCTCAGCTGTTGATGGTCCCCCAGCAAGACTACCTGGAAGAAATAACCAACAGGATTGAAGTTTTAAAGGTTGTGAGTTCGATCCTGCTGGGCTCCAGGTCGACTCAGCCTTCCATCCTTCCGCAGGTCGGTAAAATGAGTACCCAGCTTGTTGGGGGCAATTAGCTAAAATACATTGTAAACCGCTTAGAGAGCACTTAGCTGATAAGCGGTATAGAAATACATGCTATTTGTAATGTATAATGTATTTCATGTTGTTCGCCGCCTCGATGCGTGTGGAGAGGCGGGATACAAATAAATAAATATTATCATTATTGTTATTATTATCAAGCCCTGGCTAACTAGCTCTCAAAAGCTTTGCTTAGAGTTTCAATCAGAAGTATTTATTAAGAAAAGTTTCTGAGACTAAAGCATCTAAGAAGGTTACAGGTTTTATAACTTGTCCTACAAATTTAAGTATGTGCATCAAGGATTGGTTGGAAGTCATAAATGTCAAATCACCCACCAACATGAGCATTTTCTCATCTTTTGCTATTTACATATCTTTCATCCTGGGAGCCAGAACAACAAGTTCCTGACTCACTATCTAGATGGTCCATTCCCATAACACCTCCTTGATATTCTGCCCCCCCCCGATCTTCTTCCCTCTGGCCAGGTACAAGGTAACAGTGAACAATACAGTAATTCATCATTTGGGAATCCTGGGATACTTTGGGAGTTGGATACGCAGGTGCAAGTAGCTTTTAACAGTGGATACATGATAGCGCTTAGCAAGGCATGCCTTATTTGATTTAATGAAGCTATTCTATTACATATACTAACGCATACATATGACATGCATCCAGACACTCCTGCTCTAAAACGAAAGGCTTAGCACTCAAATCTTTTAATCATTATTGTATTTACTCATATCCCACCTCTCCTCTGTTATAAAACACAGTTTTAAAAATCCACAGCATACAGAAATTTAAAGCAATTAAAATATTATAAAATTAAAACCCGTTAATCATGCCCTCAAAGATCAGCCAGCAAGAAAATCTAGTAATAATGGGGAGGGGAGTTGAAAGGAGATTTAAAACAGTTACCTTTGCAATCTCTTCTGATTGCCACTGGCACCAAAAAGTACAGGCAATTTTCCAAGCCCCCCAACCCATAGTGCCTCTCAGCTCTGATGACCCCTGGGGGCCAGGTACTGAGGAGAGAGCTGGTTGGACACCTTCTTCCGTGGCAGTAGTGGCATGTGCTTGCAGCAGGTGGCTGGATGGTTGCCACTGCCACTCTTCCACTCACACACAGAGGACCTAGATACCTTCTTGATGAGCCCCCAAACAATCAAATCCCTAAGGTCCCTTATTCGGGATCTTTCCCTTAACACTCGTCTGGCTAAAGTGGCCAGTGCTATCGTAAACCATGGCCCTTTAGTGCTACCTGGCACAGCAGGGGAAGGACAGGGTGGATGGGAAAGATGTCCTCCACAAGCCCCAATCAGCAAGAGTAGCAGCTGATGACACCCATGTCAGTGAGGCAAGTCTGCTTCTGGTTTTGGTCTGAACTTTTAATGAGCTATCCAAGGTGCTAAAGCTATTTTAGGCATTGCATTTCAGCATCTTAGATAGCTCCTTTGAAGGCTATACTAAATCCTGGAATGGATTCACTGTCACCATGGCACTGAAACGACTGGCCACCATGCTTTGATGAGAGAAAAGTTGTTGAGAGACATTTCTAAAAGAGTGGAAACCCCTTCTGGACTTTTTGCAGAAAAACGAAAATGATTTGGCAACTTTTGGTTACTGGATGAGGTGAACAATGTAATTTTAGAGAGAGAGGTTTCGTTATATTATATGTATATGTAACTGCCAAAAACAAAGTTGGACACCACATTTTCTTTTTGTCTATACTGTTACTGTAGGTTAGGCCTCCTTGGAGATACCCCTAGATATCATTCTGATATCAATAATTTGGTTCTCATCTACCACCCCTCTCCACGTGTTTGTGAGGCCCCCGAACAAGCACAGACTAGGCACGGCCACTAATTGCTGGACATTCCATTCTCCACCCAGGCAGGCCAGAAATAGCCAGATCCTTGCTTTAGGAGACCTCTCTGCAAACACCTTCATTCTGTATGCACGCTGTTTACAAAGGACTCCCTGCCCCAAGCAGGCACCCTGGCAAGCTGAATACTCAACTGCGAAGCACTCAGCATCTGCATACTGGATAACTCTTTGTCAATTCGGACTTAAATTCTTAAATTCTGACCTTTCCGAAGCTTTGTCCCGCTCCCAAAACTCATTGTTTTCCCCAAGTATGGCATAGCCTGCAGTCACATTTCTCCCTATAAAAACCCCTGATTCTGAGACCATCCTCGGATCGCTCCTGAGTTCCATCCCACCTTGCCACTGCTCTGCTCGGCAAGCCTTCCCCTCAGTTCCAGTAGCTGAGATACATCACACCCCAGCTTCACTCTCTATCTTCTTTCCGGGCTCCAGGAACAGGTTCCGTATCACCCAAATCAACTATCCCTCTTAAAATCCCTCTATACCACTCTAACCTTTATTTTCCTTAGTTATCTGTGTGCGTGTGTTGCTTACATGGTGTGTCTGTATTTAATAAAGATCATCCATTAATTTCCAACGCGGTTTGCTTCTTGACTTGGCCTGACCTCGTAAACATTGGGTTACAAGATCCTGCTGCGTTACCCTGCCTCTCGTTTTGCCAGCAGTACTCTAAGCTAATTTCCCCCAAAGTGTGTTATTGTTTGGTTATTTAGGTGTCCCTCCCGGGACCCCCAGTAAACAGGGTAACAATACAGTTGACCCTCCACGTTCACTAGGGTTAGGGGTGTCTGTGGGAAGATACTGAGGCACAGTGGGGAGAATGAGCACCCAGGTAAGGGAGAAGAGAGAGAAAGGGAGGTGGGACAGCACAGTGGCCCTATACTTTCAGTCTCTCACCCATCTCCTTCCTTGGGTGTATGGGGCATTGGGAGAGGGTTTGTGGAGGGACAGGTTGGAGAAACTCACAAATAATCAAACTGGTGAAAGTTAAACCCGCAAATGTGGAGGGCCGATTGTATATCTCTTTATGTCTTATTTTCTTTCTTCCTTTTTCTTTCTTCTTTCTCTTTTCTTTTTTTTGAAATTAGCTATAACTTTAATTGTACTTTGAAAAACCCTTAATAAAAATCACAGATTTTTGTTAAAAAAAAAAACTACTGGCCATCATGGACTATGAGGCTCCTGTTTCAGGGCTGCTGGAACCCTGAAGGTTGAAAAGTCCAAAGTTGGGTTGGAGGAAGCAACCTGCCCTTCTCTCACAGAGTCTCACTTGTCACTGTTATCTTCCAAGATCACATCTCTCCTGCTCACCTTCTCAATTGTTTTGTAGCTCACCAACGGGATGAGGGTTTCCGGCTCCGTGGACATGGCGCACTCGTCAACCAGTACTTGCCTGACGTTCAAGGACTCCTTCAGGCTGCCGCTGCTGGCAGTAGAGCATGTGCACAGGATGACATCGTGATGCTCCAGTTCATACTTCCGGGCCATACTCAGCAATTTTTTGTACCTACAAGGCCACACAGGAAATCACTCTTACACTCAAAAGAAGACCCCCTGCTCCCCTCCCCAAAAAAGCACTACTCCAGCAGGATGGTGATGCCACATTTCCACCCTGCAAATCTTATTCTCCGCCTCATCGGGCCCCTGAATGCAAACTTTCCCCTACAAGTGTATTCTCCTGCAGTCTAGACGCAGTCCACATCCATACCACCATCCTTCCCTTGATGATGCTTTCACAGGACCAGAACACACAGGACAGTGGTATATGAGCCAAATGCTCCAAAAACTCACTCATGGTTCCCCTGAATATCAACTACCCCATCACAACAGCTTGGAAATGCTGCTGCTGCTGCTGGAATTTTGGCCACCACTGATTCCTAGTGACTCTTCAGCTGAGATAGCTGCTGGAAAGGGCCTATTTATTATTATTAACATTTACTAATTTATTTAAAGCCTGTATGTCCCACCTTTTACTCAAAGATGTTCTCAGCACGGCTTACAAATAGTTAGTTTGACAGTTTAAACTCAAAGAGTTACTTCTATCACAAGGCCATCGCAACAAACCCAATCTGCATTCGGGAATTCTGAAAACTTGAAACTCAGGTTACTGATGGGGTCCTAGTCTGAATGTACATAAGTATAGTCTCAGGGTTATGCTGTCTGGAACACATTTGACCTCAGGAAATGGCAGTTTGCTTAAACCATGCTTTAGTGGAGGGAAAACCAACAGCAAGCTATGATTTCAGAATCTAGCCTGTCCTAAAATCACTCACACAAATCACAGTTCTTAGTGCAGACATTATAGGAAGCCACTGTTAACTTTTTAAAAAAGTAGCCATTGATGACTCCCATGTCTGTATGAATCCACTCTGTGTTCCAGTCTGAACTTTACAGGAGTTATCCAAGGTGCTGGATTCAATCCTCAAAGTACATTGAGTACCTTGAATAGTGCCTTTAAAGTGTGGATTAAAACCCAGAGCAGATTCACCACCTCATGGACTTGGAAGTCATCAGACACCAGTGGCTCAAGATTTATGCAAGCTCACCCAGGTAATGGAAAGTAATATGAAGACTGCTATGTTTGATCCAGAGTTTGGAAAAAAATATTCTAGCCACTGGCCATGCCAGGTTTTTTGAGCTCTGATTATATCCAGTGAGTTGCCAGAAAGTCACAGACTGGAAGATGGGTTCTGAAGTCTCCGTGGGATGCAGCTAAATTTCTAAGCTCATCAGAAATTTTGATTTCTGTTGTACTCACTCCTTAACTTCATCCTCTGTTATTTCCTCTCTTCTTCTCACACGGATATCAAATGCACAGATATCACGAGAAAAGGGATTTGATGGTTGACGGATCAGGTGATGTAAAGTTATATTCCTGTGCAGAAAGGATTGTTATTTTCAAAACTGAATATTTACAGAAATATTTACACACTATTAAATAATCCTTCAATTCTATAAGAACAGATTTGAGGTAAGCATTGAATTCATGTGCTCCTCTTCCTCTCCCCTCCCCCAGCCCAGTATTCTCAGCTTAATTAGTCCCCTCCTGGTTTGTACCATGCCATAATTTCTTGCTACATCCAAACCAGAAGACTATGAATTGGGCTTGCTGCCTACATCCAAATCAAGACTGCAAACCAGCTACAATCCATGGTTGCAATCCCGGTTTCCTGAACAAGCACAAACCATAGTTTGTCATTTCAGACACAGCAGCAATTTATGGTTTGCAACAGGCTAGTAAAGTACTTATTAAACTGTGAGCAAAGGAAGGCACACAAACTCAAGACTCTTTTCAGGAGCGCTCTTATAGAACCAGACTATTGCTCAGCACAACGATAAAGAACCTCTTCAATTTCAGATGAGCCCTGAGGCTGCATTCCAGTAGTGAGTGGAACCAAAGACAGTTTTAAACATAGGTTGGATGGGAATCTTTCAGGAATACTGTAATTATATATATTTGCAGAACAGGACATTGGACTAGATCATAGAATCATAGAAATGTAGAGTTGGAAGAGACCACACAGGCCATCCAGTCCAACCCCCTGCCATGCAGGAACACCCTCAAAGCACTCCCGACAGATGGCCATCAAGCCTCTGCTTAAAAACCTCCAAAGAAGGAGACTCCACTACACTCCATGGAGGCAACAGGTTCCACTGCCGGGCAGCCCTGACTGTCAGGAAGTTCTTCCTGAGGTTCAGGTGGAGTCTCCTTCCCTGCAGCTTGAATCCATTGCTCCTTGTCCTGGTCTCTGGAGCAGCAGAAAACAAGCCCTCTCCTTTCTCTACATGGCATCCCTTCAAATATTTAAACATGGCTATCATGTCCCCTCTTAACCTTCTCTTCTGCAGACTAGATGGTCCTTTGGATCCCGCCCCCCCCCGGCTCCAAGATTCTTTGATTTTATGATTCTGTGAAAAGAGTGGGACTGAAAACAGCTACATACTTTAGCTTTAACCCCTTACCACTGGTAACTCATAAGCCTTAGGACAGGCATTTAGAATGGACAAGCTTTTAGAATTGGGAAACACGTGCAGAAGCTGGGAAACCATCCACAAATGGTGTCATGAGGAAAAAAGGATGTGCCCATCTGAGGAAGCTCATGGAAGGCCAGATTTGGACCTCAGGAAGGCCAGATTCAGCCCCAAGGCTGATGTTCCCCAACCCTGTTTTAGCATTACACCTGAACCACAAACAACAATGTCTTCTTTTTAAACAAACTGGAAAAGTCATCAAATTTAACATGCCCCCTCCAAACCACAGAGACAAACCATACTGATCCTTAAGATCACAGCATCATCAAAAAGCAAACCAATGCCTGCTGAAGCAAAGAAATCATTAGAGGCACCTGATCTCTTGCTTGGATTTGGATTCCCGCTGGGCTTTCCGGGAAATGTGCAGGCTGCTGCCAGGATAGGGGAATTCCATGGATTCTATCGTTTCTCCGTATATCCGCAGTGGCCTCAAATGAGATCCCTTCATCTTCATCAGCATCTCTGAAGAGGAAGCAAAACAACTACACTTGGCTCTCCACATTTTCAGGTTTAATATTCACAGATTATTTGCCAACAGCTCTGCTACTACCCTACACTACTTTTAATAGGGGCTTACAAGTCTTGCCTTACACACACAGTCTCTCTGCAAGCCTGGCACGATTGAGAGAGACTGGGAGACAAATGGCATAGGGCAGAAGCAGAGGTGGTGGTAAGTCCTGCCAGCTGCCCACTTCTGTTTTGCAAAAGAACGCTCCTGCTGCAAACACAGAACTGGGCAGCTGGTGTCTCCTGTGTTGTGTACATTTGAATAAGCAGTTGAATAGAACTGAATCTGCAAATCACACTTTCATGTGTGTGTGTGTGTGTGTGTGTGTGCGCGCTAAATATGGTTTGGAGATCTATAGATATCAGGATTTTTCCACTTTCATGGAGGTCTGCACCCCTAGTCCCTGTGAATATGGAAGGCTGACTATACCCGGAAAACGACCCTGCTGCCTATTTAAAGGCACTCGTAGCTCAGATGCTACAGATGCAAAATGGTTCCTTTTTATATAACAAAGTGGACACCATCCTTTGAATCTTTACCCTGCAGTCCAGTGTAAACATTCACATTCAAACTGTTCCAGAAAACGGCCACCTGTGCTGTGCTGACAACCAGACTGTTACTATAGGAGAAATGTGTCTGAATCCAGTTATTTGTCCCTACGAGAAAAGACCCACTGAATGGTGCGACAGAAAGAAATAATTAAACACTGGCTAGGATTCTGCTTGGGACTTACGCTTTTGTAAATGGCCTTACAGATGTGCAAAGTTGGATTTAGTACAGTCAGCCCTCCACATTTGCAGGTCTGACTTTCACAAAATTGATTATTTGTGAGTTTCTACACCTCTGTCCCCCCCACCTCTTTTCCAGGCTAACCTTTCTTCTCAGTGGCTACATTCGGGCCACACAGCACTTTGGACACCTTGCAGATCCACTTCATTTCCCTTTTCTGTCCCTGATCTGGTTTGGACCCTGGGTGCCTGTTTTCCCACCATGTCTCAGCCCCCTTCCCACACACACACACACACACACACACACACACACATTTTCATAATAGTGATTTTTCCACGTTTTGTGGGGTCCTGTTCCCCTAAAACCTAGTGAATCTGGAGGACTAACTCTATTTTTAAAATGTCCCTGTTTACCCAGGGGCTGCCAAAACACTACAATGTACAGGCATCGATTGAGCAATGACAGCCAGTGATGTGACTGACATGTCACAGCCCAATGTGCAAAGGTCACTGTTGCTCATTGAAGCACTCCCTAATGCATGCCTGAACACCTGCTATGAAGTGCCAGTACGGGCACAAGAGCTCCTGATGTGTACAAGAAGTACCCAATTCAGTAACTGGGTTTATTTTTCTGCGGCACTGTTATGGATTTGCAAAGTTCCAAAATGCAGACTGTGACGTAGGATCTCGGTCATTATTTGTGGATTCAGTGGGTCTACTCTAACTGAAAATAACTGCCAGAAGCTGGATCAAGTTAGAATCATAGAAATGTAGAGTTGGAAGAGACCCCAGGGGCCATCCAGTCCAACCCCCTGCTATGCAGGAACACCCTCAAAGCACTCCTGACAGATGGCCATCCAGACTCTGCTTAAAAACCTCCAAGGAAGGACACTCCACTACACTCTGAGGCAGCAAGTTGAGAGCTGGGGAACTCACACAGGACCTAGGGCTGGACTAGGGAATTTGTTATCTTCCAGATATTGCTAACTGCAACTCCCATTAGCCCTAGCCAGCACAGCCAAGGTGAAAAATAATGGGAATAGCAGTCTAGCAACATCTGGAGGGCCATGGCTGCACTGTTCTTGGAGTAAGGGACTGAACAGACAATATATTACAATTTTAGCAATCTTGGTAAAGTATTTAGATGCCATCCTTCCCCAGATTGGGTTTCAGGACAATGTGCAAGATTAAAGAATGTTTAAAGAAAAGACATACAGATAACCATCAAAGAAAAAAATGCATAAGCAATCACTTAAAAACCATAAACACATAACACAGCTAGCAACATATAAAACAGAGTAGGCTTTTTTTTTTCTGGTCAACTCAGCCACTCTCACAAAGCCTGGCTATGGAGAATCAGGGCCAGCCATTCAGCAAACCAGCTATTTCTACACAGCAGAGCCAGCGGGTGGTAGCAGCGCAGAATGGTGCCAGCTATAACAGGGACTCCAAAATGACACTGCTCACTCCCCAGAGCTTTTTGGAAACTGCTCTGCAGTTTGTGGTCAAATTTCAGCAACAAATCACACTGCTGCCAGATTGCAGTGGGGACTTTCGATGGCAGCTCCCCATCTTGGGAAGGGACACAGGCAGCCCCGAGGCTGCACCTTGCCCATCTCTGTTATTATTGCTGCTGCTGCTATCATCATCATCATCATCATCATCCTCATCATCCTCATCATCATCTTTCACAGTCTAAACATATGTTACCAACTGGAGTTTTGCATTCTGAATTATTCCAATTCAGTCCAAGAACCAAGGACTCAGTGAAGTCTTATCGGATAATTCAGCACATTCTGAGCAATGTCACTTTTTGTAATTCTCCTAGCGTGATTCTATCTATGGCAATTTAATTCAGTTGTTTTGTCTGTCTGTTTAGAATTCCTCCCAGAACACCTCTTTCCGTTGGAACCACTACTGATTTCTATTCTCAGAGGTATTAAGCCTCTATTTGTAGGTCCTGATATTTCATAAACTTTTCCTTCTTTTAGTCTTCAGTTCCACTGTCCTGGCGTATGCCACATCTATAATCCAAGCTTTCTTTTTCTCAGCCACAGTTATGTCTGGCACATCGTGCTCGAATTGTTTCTCAGTTTCAAGTTATTAGTTATAAAAGGGTACAAGTAGTAATAATGCCTGTTTTCATTATTAGGTCATTTCTGCATTAGACTGTTAAAGCACTATTATTCCACTTGCAACATCCTATGGAATCCTGGGGTTTGCAGTTTCGGGAGGGGCCGGCTGGCCCCTCCCGAAACTGCAAACCCCAGGATTCCATAGGATGTTGCAAGTGGAATAATAGCACTATAACCGTCTAGTGCAGAAATGGCCTTAGTATTACTACAGTGGCTTCTCCACTTTCACGAGGGTTTCACATTTCCTTGTGAAAATGCAAAAACTGTAAATGACACCCCCCCGCCACTCTCTCCCTCCCATTCCCTTCTCGGGCTACCCCCTCATTCTCTTGCATTTTGCCTTGCTGCATGTTCTCCATACTGAGGCAAAACATAAAGGAATGGGAAGGGGAACTCATGCAAGCCTTCGGGAAACTCATGCAAGCCTTCCTTTTCGCCACCCGAGCCCCTTGCTCCCATTCTCATGAGTTCTCCATGATGGGGTAAAATGCATGGGAATGAGAGAGGGACCTCTGGAGAGGAAAAGGAAGGCTCACGCAAGCCTTCCCCTGCCCCCAACCATCATTTCTTTGTGTTTTGCCTCAGAATGCATTCTCCCACTGGAGCCAAATGCATGGGAATGGGAACAGGAGTTTCAGAGGGGAGAACACACGTATATGCCTCCCTGCTCCATTCCATTGCATTTTTCTTGGGTGCACTTGCCTCCCTTCTGTGTTCCCGGCAAAATGCAAGGAAATGAGAGGAGGACAATGGTAGGGGAGACATGCACCCTCACAAATAATCAAATTCACAAAAAGTCAGACCCAGGAATGTGGAGGGAAGACTGCAGATTCACTTATATCTCTTCTTTCTCCCAATGCTGAGACTCAAGACAGCTTACAAAAATTGAAACAAATGACACTTGAACAGGCACAGAAATAAATACATGTACAAATTTGTTTTTCTTAAATGCAATCCCTGCACAATAGCAAAGCAGCCAACATTCACTCTTGATGATCCAAGACTTGTCTGCAGTCAACAAAGACAAAATACCTGCGACAACATCGACAGACTTATTTGAGGGCCCACAGTACAGGATGTGGCTCTCCGCCTTCCTCACATCATTTGGAGCAGCCTCCTTCTTCTGGCGTTCCAGATTCAACTGGTAGAACCAGTAGACAATATGGGTACCAACCACAGTCTTCCCAGTCCCTGGATAAAGCACAGGGGGGAGAAAATACAAATATCATAATGGTAAATTTATCATCATCCAAGAAACATATTCAGGGGTAGCCATGCTGCAAAATACACACACACACACACAATGACTTTACTGGTCAACCAAAATACATCATGCAAGCTTTCAAAATTCCACTGGCTTCTTCATCAGGCAAAACATGCTAAGAGTGTCATACAGGAGAAGAAAAGTGATAATGTCCAAGTCACAGGCCTATACGTGGTATCAGAACGTACAACAGAAACAACACCTGATACACAGTGTAAGCCTATTACTCTAACATGGTCACTTTCCTTCTTCTGAATGCTTTTTAAATAACTTTTGTGTGATGAAGAAGGCAGTAGAAAGCTTGCACGATGTATTTTGTGCCTTTTGGTTGGCCAGTAAAGCTACTGTTCTTTTGTGGATTTTGGATTTTGTTTTATCACAACCCAGGATAATAGTGTTCTTTTTGTCATAGCAGTATCTGCTAATATTGAATCTGTTTGATTGTTAAGACGAAGTACCGTCAGCCCTCCACATTTGTGGATTTCACTTTTGCAGAATTGACTATTCATGGATTATTTGCTGCCAGCTTTCCTGCCTCCTTTTGCCATTTTTAACAGGGACTGCAAGCCTCGTGAGACTGAAAACTGCAAACGAGGCTTGTTAAGCCTCTATTACAAATGGTGTGAGGCAGCAGTGGAGGTAGCAGTAAGCCCCACCAGCCGCCCACTTCTGCCTTGTGAAGCAACCCTGAGGCCTCAGAAGAATCCATGGTGGGTGGAATATGGTGATCATACTTGAGAACCTAAAGTTACTCATGGTTTTTCCACTTTCACGGGGTCCCGTGCCCCTAATCCTAGCAAATGTGGAGGGGGGACTGTATTCACATTCATAAGAACAAAGGAGGAGACCTGTTGGATCTGACCAAAGGCCGTTCTAGTCCAGCATTCTCTTCACAGAGCAGCCAAACCATTTCCTATAGGAAGTCCATGGGTACAACTTCACCCTCCATCCCGTGACCCACAGCAACAACACAAAGAACCATAGTAAAGCTGTGATCCTATATAGATCTGAAGCCAATCCCACTAAAGTTAGTGGGGGGGTTTTATTTATTTATTTATTTATTTATGTGTATCCCGCCTCTCCATATGGATCTAGGCGGTGAACAACTTACAAATAGCATGTATTTCTATACATGCCCCCAACAAGCTGGGTACTCATTTTACCGATCTGCGAAAGGATGGAAGGCTGAGTCAGCCTTGGAGCCCGGCAGGATCGAACTCACAACCTTGTGGCTTGCAGTACTGGCATTTAACCACTGCGCCAGCACGGTTCTAAGTAGATATGTATAGGATTGCACCACTGGCCTACTATGTTCCCAAAGGATACTTGTTGCTGTTACCTATTATCAAGTGGACTTCAACTTACAACACCCCTATGAATGAGAAACTTCTAGGCCACCCTGTTATCAACAACCTTGCTCAGATCTTGCAAACTTATGGCCACAGCTTCCTTGATCAAGTCCATATGGCTATAAAAAGATACACTGTCCCCTCCACTTTCCCAAGAGTTCGGGGCACAGAATCCTTGTGAAAGTGGAAACAACGTGAATAACTTCCCCCCATTTCCCCCTCCCATTGTGGTGGAGACAGTTTCGGGTCAGTCTAAATGACCTCTGGGTGTCAGGGAAAAGCAGTTAATTTCCTCTGCAATTGAAGTCCCTCTGTGTTTGAAGGAAAGACAAAGGAACTTTGTATAATGAAATGCTATCGGTTTGGTTTGACGCGCTAGCCCTTGGCTGCGCTACGGAAGATTTGCAACATTTGTAGACACTGATGGGAACTTATGTATAACAGGTCTGTTTCTTTCTTGAGCATATGATGATTGCACTGGAAATGTATAAATTGCGGTGAATATGAAGAGGCGGGGCTCAGTCTTTTGGGAATGATCCCACTGAGACAAATAAACAATTTTCCTCAATCCGTGGGTCTCGATCTCTGTTCTGCAACACCATTCCCTTCTAGAATTCTCCCCTTCCTGTTCCCACGCAAAACAGAATGGAAAGAGGAACCAAGCCTCATGTGAGCCTTCCTTTCCCCCTCGAGAGGTCCCCCCTTCCCATTTGCATGCAAAACGGAAGGGAATGGCAGGGGGTTAGCATCACATGAGTTCTCTGCACCAGGGCAAAATGCATAGGAATAGGAGGGGAACTCCAGAAGGGGTAAGGAAGCCTTGAACAAGGCCTTCTCCAACCTCCATTCCCTTCCGTTTTGCCTCGGCACCAGTTGTCCGCATCAGGGCAAAATGCATGGTAATGGGAGGAGGACAGTGGAGGGGGAAGCATGCATGCTCACAAATAACAAAACTCGTGAAGGTCAAATCCGTGAATGTGGAGGGAGGACTGTACTTACTGTTGCATTTGTGAAACTGAACTGACCGAGGTTTGTACTCATTTCCTCCCTCTCCCACCAAAACCTTGCAAGTGGATATTTATTAATCAGGTAATTTTTAAAATATTCACATACAGAAAGCCAGAGAACAACTGGGCCAAGGTTCATAGCAGTACTCTGTCTCCTGAGTGCTGTGCCCCTAGTGCTGTCACCTCACCTGGCGGGCCTTGGATGAGGGTATACGGCTTTTCCAGAGCCTTCAAAATGGCTTGATTTTGGCTGAGGTTGAGTCGCCGGCTGCTTTTTGGAAGATCAAAGTTTTTGCGTGCCAGGAGATGGGATTCAATTGCTGCACAGGGTTTTTAAAAAATGCAAAGCAGTTATCAAACAGATAATAGATTGCAACAGGGTCCTCACGGGAAACCCGTGCTCACAAATTCAAACATTAAACAAGATGGAAAAGAATTGTTAGACATCTCAGAGCTAATTCTATCACTCTGTAGCTCCGCAGAGCAGCACTAGGGAACTGTGTGGCACTCCTGATGTTCCTGGATTGCAATTCCCAGCAGCCTTAGCCAGCATTACCAATGGCAACAAACTATGGGAAGTGTAATTCAACAAATATTTGGAGAGCTATGGGTATCCCAGACTGTCCAAAAAAGGTTTACAAAGATTAGAATTGGTATTCGAGAAACACAAGTCAGTGATATGAATCTAACTGCACATAATACTATGACTACTACTTGTTGTTGCTGTTTCTTACCTACCTCTTCCCAAGGCTCGAGGTGGGGTACAATATGGATTAAAATACAACTAAAAACACATATAAAACCATTTAAAATACATTAATTTAAAATTCACAGTTAAAAATCAACTGGGTATGCCTGCCAGAAAACACAGATTTTTAGTACTTTTAAAAATTCTATTTTGTTTTCCAATTTCTTCTGGCAGGTCATTTCACACTATAGGGGTAGCTGACCAAACTGTCCCCTGGGTGACCGTTTCCAGTCTAGTCCTGACCAGTTGAAGTAAATGGCCTTCCAAGGACATGAGTGTGAAAGGTGGATTGTATAGGAGGAGGCGATCCTGCAGGTAACTTAGACCTAAACCATGTAGAGCTTTGAAGGTAATAACCAACACTTTGTACTTTGCTGGGAAAGCAATTAGAAGCAATTGCTATTAAGAAAGAAAAAGACAATTTCTTTGTTTTAAGGTGATGCACACACTTATTCGGCACTGTCTTAGAAGAGATACATGCACACCCCCTAAATTTATGTTCACGAGTGTGACATGAAGCACTCCATCAAAGCCCGGAGGTGTAACCTTTCCTTGTCATGGATTTAGCTCACAGAATCACGGAGTTGGAAGGGACAGCAAGAGTCTCTCAGTCCAACCCCCACCATGCAGGAATAGACAACTAAGGCACTTCTGAGAGATGTCCATCCAGCCTCTGCTTAAAGACCTCCACAGATGGAGGGGCCACTGCCTTCTGAGGCTTCCTTGGCACCCTCCAAGCTAGATGACCATAAAGGTATTTCCAATCAAACGGATTTGTCAGCTAAACCAGCACTGCTCAGAACAGCAGCCTGTGGACTGGCGCCAGTGTGCAAACTATTGGCATAAATAGGGTGCTGGTCTCTAGCACATTGAGGGGGAAACCTGCCAGTTCGCCACATCAGGCAATTCAAGAAGCACTGAATTGCAAATCTGATCTTCATTATGATACTGACGCTTTAACAACATACACCAATATGTTTAATAGTCTGGCCCCTCTTAAACACTATATGAAATCAACAAAAATGTCTGTTAATAATTCTTGGATAATATGCGCCCACTTTCAAAGCCTATTATCACTCTGACTATTATTCGTTTCAATACTACAGCCTACGATTTGCTTTCACTTACGTTTGTGGGGAATCTTCCTGCCAAGAGCTATTCCCTGGGCAAGCTGAGTCGCATGTTCCAGTTGCCAAATTGCTTTCTCCTTCCGGCTGTTGAGAAAAGGAAGGGAGAGGGGTAAGGAAACAGCTTTGCTGAAGCAGGACAGCAGAGCATAGTGGTGCAATGGAAGCATTCAGTGACACTTGACTAATTGGTTAGTCAGATTCTGGCAAGCCTGAGGCACCATCAAATTTTGGAATGAGGGCCATAAAATTGTGGAGTGGTGGCCAACTACACAACTATATCAGTGGTTCTTAACCTGTGATCCATGGAGCCCTCACAGGGGGTCTGCGAAGCCCTGCTGGTAGATACCAATAGCGGCGGCAGCAACACCTTCCTGGCAATGCCTGGCTCTTCTCAGAAAGGAGAGAAAAAGCGCGGAGGGAGTGCAGCTTCCTGTTCAAATTGGGCATCGCTCCGCAAGAAGGGAAGGAGAGGGAACTCTGCACTGAGTGTCAGGCTGGCTGAACACGTTCAAAGGAAAACACTTGGATTCATCACCCACAAATGGAAACCACCCAGCGAGCGCTGGCTTTCTGCCTTCCTTCTGCCTCTGCTTTTAATCTCTCTCTACCCTCCCTCTCTCCCTTCTCTGGGATCCCCACAGATGCAAGCAGGTGATCTGAGTAATAGGCTAATTTTTCATTTTGGAAGGGTGCCGCTACTGCCGCTGCTGCTGGACAGATGTGGATGCCCAGGGACAAGGCAGTAGGCATATGCACACACACAAACTGCTCCCTTGTTTGCGAATGATGTCCCTTGTTTGCAAATACTGCCATGTCCCTTATGAGAGGGACATGGAAGGCATATACATGGGGGCAAACCGCTCCCTTGTTTGAAGACCCCTGATAAGCAACTTTAAATAAATATTTGAACATTTAAATAGATATTGGAATATTTGAATCTAAGTTTAAACACTTCAATCTTGAGTTAAGTCTTGGGGTCCTCAGTAACAAATTATATTTACAGGGGGTTCCCAGTAAAGAAAGGGCTAAGAACCACTGACTTATACCATTCCCTCAGTGTCACAAAATACTGACATAATATTTTACTTTTGACATTTAATCACTGAATTGTGAATGGAAGTCTAGACATTCGATGCAACAGAAACAGTGATATCTCCAGACCATCTCTTAATGATATAAATTGCATACTTCTACATGTTCTAGGAGTGAATACTGCAATAACCTATTTTTTGTGTGTTTTTTTGGCAGCATTTATGTATCAGTTTTGATTTTAAAAAATCCCAAAGCAGTTATTTCTTGTATCTAAGAGAGCAATGGAATCACAACAGGAGAACAGAAGATAGGGTTGCATCTATACTGTGGAGAGCCAAGCATCAGCCCAGCTATCTTGGTATGAACCTTTTATTTTCTGTCTAAGTGCATCACTACACTAGTTATACCACTTGCGTACCAATTTAATTGCATGGTCTCATCCAACGGAATCTTAGGAGTTGTAGTTTGGTGAATTCTGTGTGAACAGGCACTGCAGCTCTCCAACAGAGAATTCTAAGTCCCTCATCAAACCACAAATCCTAAGATTCCATAGGATGGAGCCATAACAGAAAAGTACCGTGTGCCCTCAGTATCCACTAGGGTTTGCTTGCAGAAATCTCTGTGGATACCAGAATTTGTGGATGCTCAAGTCCCATTATGTACAATGGTATAGTAAAATGGCATCCCTTATATAAGATGGAAAAATCAGAGTTTTCTATTTTTATTTTTATTTTTGTAGGGGAAAGGAGGAATATTTTTGAGCTGTGGTTGCTTGAATCTCTGGATGCAGAATCCGTGAACATGGAGGGTCAACTGTACTACCAAACTGTTACTGCTGTGTAGTGCAGATACCTTCAAAGTCAACCAAAATTATAAAAGTTAATCCAGAAGGGGGGAAATGGAGAACCATGAAAAGACCAACACAATTCTGAGCCATGCAGACTTACACATCAGGCAGTAACTTTGGGATCAGCTCCACAGTGAACTTGGAAGACACCTGGGTGACCTCAACAGGGATGTTCTCCATGGACATAAAATGGATGTAGAAACACACCAGGGTTTCACTACGCTGATCAGACTTGTCATTGTCCTCAGATTCCTCGGTGCACCCATGGGCCACCCAAGTATATGTAGATGGGTCCACCATCAACTTGCCATCCTTGGTGTTTTCTTTGGTCAAACTCAGCTGTTGGAGGTCATGGCTCAGGGTCTCCATGCTATTCTGGAGCCTGTTAGGCTTCAGGCCTGAAAGACGGATGCAGAGGTAGCAGTAGCTGAAATCAACTTCAATGGCACACTCTTTCAGGACCTCCTTGGTGAAGGAGAAGGTCCCCTGAAGCTGGCCCTTCTTTGTCCTTTTCTTCCCCCACGTGATCTTGACATCCTGCAGGACAATGGAGTCATTCTCAGCCACAGCACAGCAAGCCGCTTCCATGTCGGAGAGTGGCAGCCAGATTTTGCGATAATCAGAGGCATTTGTATATTTCTTCTTTGATGCTTGGGTAGCGTATTGGGAGAAGCAGTCTATGGGTTTCTCCGAGTGCTCTAGACACACATCAAAGCCAGGAATGAGGCTCCACAGCTGCACAACTGGTACCAGGAAGCCACGATGGATATCCGTGGTGAGCTGGAGGTTCAAGACATCCCCCCTACTGAGTTCCAGCGACAGTTCTACATAATGCAAGCACTTGCTTCTCTCAATTCTCACCATATTTCCTGGCTGTATACTATGACCCTTCTCAAGGAGGGAGAGCACTTTCTCATATTCTTGGTTTCTGATGGCAGCAAGTATATCACACCAGGCTTGTGCATTAAAGAGGATTACCCTCTTGTCCTGAAGCACAGATGACTTCAATGTGTGTTCCTTTAAGGTCATCATGGAGTAGACCCTCCTCCTCCATACTAGCTTTATGCTCCCCCTTTCCTCAATGAAAAACGGCTGGGCCACGAGTTGGAGAGCTCTATAGTTGATGAGCTGAAGATCTGGGAGGGTCTCCTTGTTCAGAGGAAACAAGACTTTGAAGCTCTTAGCCATCTCTTCAACATTCATCACAAAGGCCACTTTCTGCTGGACCTGATGTTTCAACTGAGCTGCCATCTCCAAGGAGTGGGCCTTCTTTTCATAGGCAGCCGCCATACTATTCTTCCGGGTGAAATCATAGCAAAGGAACTCAATATCTTCTGGAGAATACTGTACCGGCTTCCTCAAGATCACAGAGAGGATGTGCCGTTGGAGCACAAGATCTATGTAGCGCCGGATGGGGGAGGTGGCCCAGGTGTAAGAGTCCACATGCAAGGAATAATGGCCTACTTTGGACTGACCAGATGAGTTGGATCGTAAAAAATAAGAGCGACTCAGAAGCTTACGGAATTCCAGGTTCACAGGGGCCAGCTTTGGGTGGACATCATCTGTTGTAATCAGGTCAAGCACCTTGGGAATGTCATGGACACTGGCAGCAGACTTCAAATGCTCCCACAGTGAAGCCAAGAGTACAAACTCATTATTGGTCTCCATGTGGACTTGAGTGGTTGGATCACTGAGATGGTGGGAGAGGTGGGTTGACAGGGGAATTATATCTCTATATTTGTTTCTCATCTGAGTCACCTGCTGGGGGTTGGGCTCCATCTGGCAACGCAGTGGGGTCAGACTTCTAGTGGGATTGCTGTTGGTAAGGAAATCTGCCACAAAACTGTTGAACATGATCATAAGCTCCTGAACCATCTGGTGGGAACATCTCTGACCCAGAGGGCAGTCCTCATCTACTTGATCATAGTAACAGTCCTCATGGAGCCTGGCCATCCGGTGGACTCGGGAGAAATGATAAGCAACTGCAACACAATCCTCCAGGGTGTTGAAGTGGAGCGACGGTGCCTCTGCCCTGTAGCAATTCTTAATCATGACTTCTGCCTCATTGTAGGTCAGCTGGCGGTCTGAACAGATTGTGGACAGAGTGAAGAAAAAGTCAACTATCTGGTCATTCTTTTTATCCACTAATACAAAGAGAGAGATCACACGGCGCTCCTTCTGAGGAAGAAGACTGCAAAGGCCTTGGCTGAGCTCAGGGGGGGAAAATGCACACCGGCTCCTTCCCAGGAGCATAATAACTAACTCCCCGGTTCTTGGCTTCCATGTCGAGAGCACTGCCTTTGGAGATGACAGATGCCATGTCAGCAATGTGGACTCCAATCTCATATTGCTGACCTAGATTTCTAACACTGATGGCATCGTCCAGATCTCTAGCACCTGGGGGGTCAACGGTGAAGGTTTGGTAGCTCTGACAATCTTTCCGATTAGCTTTCACAGGAGTGATTTTGCTGGAGGTGAATCTGGCCACCTCCTTGATCACTGCAGCTGGGTATTCTTTTGTCTGGCTGTATTCTATGTCAAGGATCTGCAGTCCTTCTTCTAGCGTTGAGGCCACAGGCAGGACCTGGGTAACAATCCCCAAAGGAAAGTAAAACCCCACCCGCCACTGGATGACCTGGACCACAAAGAGACATTTCTTCCTGTCCTCTTGGGTTATCCTCTTACGACCCTTCAGCTTGAACTTCCCCGATTGGTCTACCTTGCGGATGGGAATTACATTTGGTTCATCTTTCAACCCTGGCACAAAGATTTTGGTGACTGAACGGTCAACAGGGATCATGACACGCAGATCAAAATCATCCACAAAACAGATGAAGATACGGTTCTTGTCAGCTTTCTTCATCACGCCCACCACTCTCCCACGGAGATTTCCTTCGGGTGTAGCCTTGGGCGAACTGGGCTGCAGGATCTCCACCAAGACCTGGTCACCAGTGAATGTCATCCCACAGTTAACCCGGCCTTTGATCTGGATGTTCAGAGGAGGGCTGTCATCTAGAGAGAAGGCAGAAGCATGCTCAAACCCCTCCTTGATGAGCTCACAGCGCTTGTAGACATTGGGACACTTGCGCAGATACTCCTTCATGGTCTGCAGGGAGTGGTTGACATACTCCTGTCTGCTGTTTTTGAGGACAGGCTCCTCGGACCTCACGTTCAAGAGGCCTTCTTCTGAGACCGTCACCACCAGGTCTTTGCTTTCATCCAGAAGCTCCTGCAATATGGGGTCATCAACGTTCAAGCTTTCTGCCTCGGAGAACCAAGAATCTGTATCACTCTCTTCTTCCTCAAACTCAGGGTTTTCCCTATTCCAGATAGCCTGGTCACACACAGCCTGCCTTATCTCCTCCACAGTCAGGGTTTCTGGAGTCACAGCTCTATGGTCAACACATTCCCTGATGAAGCCTTTCCAGACCTTGCTGCATCGTCCATAAGAGCACAAGGCCACCGCATCCCCTACAACGATGACCTGGGACTGGGCTCTTGTCATGATGGTGTTCAGCACCCGGGCATCATTGAAGAAATCCAGGTTGGACGAACTGATAATGCTCAGGCTTTCCCTGGTATGGACAGTGCTGATGATAATAACACGGAATTGACTCCCTGTTAAAACAACAAGAGAGGAAAAAAAGTTACAGTTTGTAAATGAGGGTGGGAATTGTGTCGTCTGAGACCATGTATGGTTGCCAAGGCCATTTTGTGATCCCTGAGTCTTCCCCAGACTCATTTTGTCTCTGCGTGGATGGAAGAAGCCAGAAATCCAGAAATCTAAACTCTGAAAAACTGACCACCAGAAATCGGATTCCACTTTTTCTCTCCACCACCCAGTTTCTGCTTCAGAGTATTACCACTATTCAGCTTTGCAATGCTTGGCTTCCCCAGGACAGACTGTCTTTATCTGAAGCTTCAAGCAATATATAGAACTTTCAAAGGCCCTTATCATACTACAGCTCAATAGTGCTTTGTCCCGATCCCATCCTGGCAGCACCACTGTCGGGATGAGACTGGGACTTGAATTCTCCTCGCTGCACTCGTCTGGCTGCTGGCAGATAGGTAGTGTCAGGGACACATCTTTTCCTTCCACAGTACAGCCCACCTCTTCCTGACCTGTACTCCAGAAGGAAGGACTTGATTGTGCTTCAGCAATTACTGCATGCATGCTGGCAACGGGATCGTTGCGGGAAATGGGGCCATTACCAGATTTTTTTTCCAGTATTGTATGCAGCATCACAGCAGCGGATGGGGACGCAACAGCAGTGGGACTGCTACGACATCATGCGATGGCACGCGTCCTGGACCAGCAGCTATGCATTGCCATGCCAGGATGGTGTCGTCATGTGCTAAGGGCCAGAGTTACACAAACAAGAACAAAGCATGCATGTGATGAAGATGTGGATACTACATGCAGCCACAGCTTTATCTTTAAGAGGACATGGACTTGCTGACCATTACCACAAAAGCCTCTCTGGGGCCCTTTCCGCACATTACCTGCTCATGGAGGTGGGGGATGCCATTTGCGAAGCAGCCTCTTGTGCAAGGCACCTGCATCGCTCCTCCGTTCTGCAGCTGGGTTGAGGGTCGCGCAGCCGTCACACGAATGCCCCGCCCCTTCCTTCCACAGTGCAGCCTGGGAGCTGTAGGCTGCGCAGGGGGAGGACGCGCGACCAGCCCGGCTCGCCCGACGCACTGCACAGCAGACAAATGCGTGCGGGCCCCGAGAGCATTGCACGACTGCACACCACTTTTGGTTTAAAAATAAAAAGGTGCGTGTCTGCTCTGCGTCCGGCTCTTGAGCGTCGCGTAAATGGGAGTGCGTCGTACGGACCGCCGCTCCCATTTACGCATTGCTCAAGGGGCCCTCTCGCAACAGAAACTGCGTGCGAAAAGGGCCTGGGACCACAAGGGCCATCCAGTCCAACCCTCTGCCATGCAGAAATACACAACTAACTACTCCATGGCTGACCTGTTCTCAAATTATTGAACAGTAATGTTGTGGAGTGGCACACACTCACAACCACCCTATTGCATAGGCAGAATAACCCTGCATCCATATGCCCTTGCTGACTCTGTTGGAGGCTGCTGAAAGTATGACCAGCCCCTATCATGCTGTTCAGTAGCTTAGGAAGTAGGAAGGGTTGTCTTCTCCTATTAAATATATAGGGTGGACAACTCTATCTGTGCCTGTGGGAGAGATGGGCGTGGACAGGCCACGCTTTATGTGCCACTGCTGGGGAAAAAAGTGTCCCTGAAAGGTCCGTTTCCACACCTGAAAGGCTCCAGATATAGTAATGTTTCATTAAAGCAAGACACAGAGTCCCCTACGCTTTGTTTTGCTCCCTAATCCCTCCACCTCTAAATGCTGTCACTGTTATCTTTCCAATGTGTTTTTTTTAATAACTGTTTTTAACTGGTATTTTTAAAACAAAATTGTGGTTTAATTGTTCTTCAAAAATAAATTATATTAATAGTTTTTCAGCTGTACTTTGTTCTAAACAGTTGTAAGGCATTTGTGCCTGCTGTTTGAAGAAAAGTGGACTTTCAGATTAAATAAATATATTGATTAAATAAGTAACTAATTTAGGACCATGTAACTATTTAAATAACTACTTCTTGTAGTTATTTAAATAGTTACTTTCTTGGGCCTAAAAGAGACCTATATGGTTGTGAAAACAAATATGGTGATATTTGCCATTTAAGTAAAATGAATAAATAAATAGGGGCCCCAAAAGCAGCACTTTCCCCATCTCTGTTGCCAGTCAGAGATGATAAGACTAGGGCCATTTCCGCACGACACTCTTATAGCGCGATGATTCCACTTTCAACCTCCTATGGAATCCTGGGGTTTGCAGTTCCGGGAGGGGCCAGTCGGCCCCTCCCAGAACTGCAAACCCCAGGATTCCATAGGAGGTTGAAAGTGGAATCATCGCGCTATAAGAGTGTCGTGCGGAAATGGCCTAGGCTAGATGGACAGAGAACTCTGACTCGGTCCAAAGCTTCTTCCTTTTTTTCTAATATGCCTGTTGGCTTTTTAGTTCTTTTTCTTGAGCATTTACTCAGCGCCCTAACATTTTAAATCACTGTACAACAAAATAAAACAAACAGAACATACACGGTTACTCAAATGGGTATTTAAGTAACCCACTAAAGAGATACCAGGTTGTACCATACAGCTTTTATAAAGGGTTGTTTTCAATACAGTTGTTCCCCGGTGCTTGAGAAAAAAAGGCCTGATGGCAGTTTCCCACAACCTAGTGCCCTCCAGATGTGCTCAGAGTACAACTCCCATCATCCCTGGCTGAGCACTAGGGGGGTTGCAGCTCAACACATCTAGAGGGCATCAGATGGAGGGGGGAGTCAAATTACGGGATGGTGGTTTGCCTGCTTCCCTTTCCTCAATGTTTACCCCATCAGTTGTTTAATCCTCTATGGCCAGCAGGAGCACAAGGTGCTTCTTTGGCTGAAAGCATCACACCTGAAACGTGGGCAAATACCAACCTGGCAGGTTCTCATAGCTCTGTATTGGCACCTCTCCCAAGCGCTTCTTCTTCAGCTCCTGCTCTAATGCCTTCACCTGGAGGAAATTTTAAAAAGAAATCCAGTAAGTCAGTGGTTCTCAACCTTCCTAATGCCGCAACCCTTTAATACAGTTCCTCATGTTGTGGTGACCCCCAACCATAAAATTATTTATTTATTATTTACAATGCCTCCCCCCCACAAAGGCCACCTCGCCGGCCAGGACCGGGGGGGGGCGGGCAGGGAGGGAAAGAGGAGCCGTGCGTCCACCCCGGGAAAAAACTCCCGAGAACCCCCCCCCCGGGCTCTGCTTCTGCTTCGCTCTTGTTTCCGCTGGGGGGGCAGTGTGGGAAAAGTTTCCAGAGTGTCGACTCTGGCCGGGGGCGGGGGGAGAGGAATCCCAGCGCCTTTCATAGAATCATAGAAATGTAGAGTTGGAAGAGACCCCAGGGGCCATCCAGTCTAACCCCCTGTCATGCAGGAACACCCTCAAAGCATTCCTGACAGACGGCCACCCAGCCTCTGCTTAAAAACCTCCAAGGAAGGAGACTCCACTACACTCCAAGGCAGCAGATTCCACTGCCGGACAGCCCTGACTGTCAGGAAGTTCTTCCTGAGGTTCAGGTGGAATCTCCTTTCCTGCAGCTTGAATCCATTGCTCCTTGTCCTGGTCTCTGGAGCAGCAGAAAACAAGTCCCCTCCTTCCTCTACGTGGAATCCCTTCAAAAATTTAAACATGGCTATCATGTCCCCTCCTAACCTCCTCTCCTGCAGACTAAACATACCCAGCTCTCTAAGTCTATCCTCATAGGGCATGGCTTCCAGGCCTCTCACCATTTTGGTCACCCTCCTCTGGACTTGCTCCAGCTTGTCAATATCCTTCTTGAATTGGGGTGCCCAATTGGGGTGCTTTGTCTTTTGTGCCGGGTGCAGCTCGCCCCCCTGGAAAAGCACCACCTTGCAGCCCCCCGGCCCTTTCGCAGCGCCCCCCTCTGTGCTGAGTGGGGCAGGGGCCATGGCGAGGAGGGGGCCTGCCCCCTGTGCTGCCGCCACCCCCCCTCAAGCTGGCCCATCAGACGGGAGGTGCTCCTGGTAGCAGAGAAGGGGAGCGATTTCAGTCCCTTCGGAACAGGGGGCAGGAGGATGCGAGTGCATGGCTCGCACTTGCGCACCACCACCAAGGAGGGAATGGAGCCTAAGACCATTGGAAATATGTATTTTCTGATGGTCTTAGGCAACCCCCATGAAAGGGTTGTTCGACCCCCAAAGGGGTCACAACCCACAGGTTGAGAACCGCTGCCCTATGGGTTTTAACTTCGAAATGAAGCCAGAACTCTATTTGTTGAATATGTTAGGGCAACAAAGAGAAATAAGATCTCATCAAAAGACACTGTTATATATAATAACTGCAGCAAGACTGACTTATGCTCAACATTGGAAAGAAAGAAACTATATTGATATAAGAGAATGGAAATTCAAAGTCCTGGATATGGTAGCGACAGAAAAGTTAACTTTTTCACTCAAAAATAAGCCAGTCCAGGGCTTTGAAAGAAAATGGCGAGAGGTCTTGAACTGGATAAAAGAATAAGATAGAGGAAAAGAAAGAAAGATTGTGAGAAAGGTGAAAGACAAAATGAGGTGGTAAAAGATAAAATGTAAATAGTTAAATATAAGTAAAAAGTCATTTAAGATTGTTGTAAAACAGAGATAATGTTTGGAATGGAATGTTTATATGGAATGGAATGTTAAACTCAGATTCAACTAGAAAATTGATGTCTGGAAGCGGGGGGGGAGGTATTCTTTTTCATTTAAAATTTTAATAAAAATTATTTATAAAAAACAACTAAGCCCTATGAACTTGTTTACCTACCTGCATGCCATGGGAGACCACACAGATCCTCTTGAGATCCCGCTCTCCCCATTCATCTGGCCACTTTTGACATATCTCTTCCACCTTCTCAATGACTCCCCTAATCTCCAAGTTGTTATGCCAAGACGTCATGGAGATATCTCTCCCAGGGGATCCAGCAACATGGCAGAACATGAGTGGGTAGAATTCTGGATGGGGAGGTATATTGCCCTTGGCAGAGATGGCATCTCCCTTGCCAACGTAGAAGTGCCTGGAGACAAAGTCAATGATGGTGGCGGTGGAGCGGTAGTTCTCGTTGAAGATGATTCTGCTCTTCATGGCCACCTCGTGCCTCTCCTTCTTGTAGTACTGGAAGAGGCGGTTCAGTAATGTGTGATCGGCTGACTGCTCACCTTTCCGTAGACAAAAAAGTTTGGGAGTGACCTGCATGTGGTCCCCCGCTAGGATGATACGGGTCTCCAAGGTAGCAAGGGAGAGAGGAACCAGAGCTTCACACTCCAACATCTGGGCAGCCTCGTCAATCAAAATGTGGCTGAAATAGCCGGCAGTTAACCCAAGTTCTGGGCATAGCATAGAAGTGGTGATAACAATGCGGTACCGGTCCAGTTCTTCCTTAGTGGGGAGGCGGAAGGAATCCCCATTTGGGGAGAGGCAGCAGTACTGCAATGTGATTGGGTCTGTGGTTTTCACACTACGGCTGATGTATTTGATCCGTAGCGGAACAGCCTCTGGATGCCCTGATGTAACATAGTCATGGAAATACTCGCGGATGTAGATGTCAGCAGCGCTGTGTGAGAAAGAAAGGTTTAGTTGAGCCATCTCAATTTTTTTATACCAAGAATAGAGGCCTTTATATGTTTTGTTTTTTCCTGGATTAAAACTAAAGGAATGCTTTATAATTATTCTTTTATGCCTTAACTGGGTGAAGTGTTCCCATAGAATCTTAGAGTTGGAGACCCCAAGGGCCATCCAGTCAAACTCCCTTCTGCCGTGCAGCAATACACCATCAAAACATTCCCAACAGATGGCCATCCAAACTGTTTAAAAGCCTCTAAAGAAGGAGACGCCACCACACTCTCAGGCAGTCAAACTGCTCTGTCAGGAAGTTCTGCCTAATGTTTAGATGGAATCTCTTTTCCTGAAGTTGGAAGCCACTGCTCCGTGTCCTAGGCCATTTCCGCACTAGCCTGTTATAGCGCGATGATTCCACTTTCAACATCCTCTGGAATCCTGGGGTTTGCCAGCTGGCCCCTCCCGAAACTGCAAACCCCAGGATTCCAGAGGAAGTTGAAAGTGGAATCATCACGCTATAACTGGCTAGTGCAGAAATGGCCAAAACGTAGAAAATCAAGCAGGAGCGATTGTAGCAGGTACAGGCAATGCCAAGCTAGAGAAGGAAATAATCTGGCCCAGCAAAAGGCAGCTTCCTATGTCCTTATACCTGGGCAGGAAGGAACATATAGCCCTCCAGATAGGGTTGGACTATAACCTCTGTGAACCTCCACCACTGATTTTGCTGGCTAGGGCAGATGGGAGTGGCACTCCAGGAGCATCTGAGTTCCACACTCCCCAACTCTAAACCTCTTCTGTTATTATTGTTGTCCTTCAGCTTGTGCCCAAGGTATAGTTTTATTTTTCTATTATTATAATATTAATAATAATAATAGGAAAAGAAAATTATACCTTGGGCAGAAGATGAAGGACAACCATTTTCTACCACCAACTCAGATTTTCTGCCAGGGATAATGTTTTTTTAATGGTCTGTGTTTCTAACTGGTGTTAATTTTTTCATAGTTTAACTCTTTTTAACTTTTGGTATGCTGTGAATTTTTAACTGGGTTTGTTTTAACTGTTGCAAACTGATTGAGTTCTAAAATAGTATTAACGATGGCAGGAGGAGGAGATGAAGAAGGAGTAACAGTACAGGTTGAGTATTCCCTCATCCAGAATTCTGAAATTTTTTCGGAGCTACAAAATATAGGTAACGGCACTGTATTTGCAAGGCTGGAGAGAAACGCAAGGATCTCCAAAATGTTGGGAATCCATACTTCCCTCCATTTCACAGATCCTCATATCTCCCTCCAGTCAAGCAAACAAGCAGGAGCACTGCAGCCTCTGCCTCAGAAGCAGGGGGCTGGCAGCCCCACTGCCACCATCAGACATGGCTGCAATTACTGGGTTCCCATCTGCAGAAGACCTGGGTAGGAAAGGCATTGACTGGGATCTAGGCTCCAGCACTGGAAGCAGCAGGGAGAGGGGGGGTGTTATTTTGGTGTGGGGCTCTCCTCCAGGCCAAAGTTGGAGATGGTAGCCAGCAGCTCCTGCTCCTGCATCCCGCTCTAGACCTCACTTTGGCTGGGGAGTGATGGAGGAAGAGGAAGGGAAGCAACAGAAGCACCAAAAGTAGCAGCTCCTGCAGCCACCGCTTGTGCATAATTTGGTTGTTAACTTGGCCACCTTATACTACAACAACAAGAACAACAACACATTCCTACAGCTCAGGGTCAGGGATGGAAAACATGCAGCTCTCTCCAGATGTGGGACTGCAACACCCATGACTCTTCACCAGTGGTGATGCTGGCTAGGGCTAACAGAGGTTGCAGTCCTGTAGCATCTGGAGCTTCACACATTCCCCAACTCTAAACCTCCCCAATTAACAGCAAGAGAAAAATATTATCTTGTAAACAGGCTGAAAAAAAACCCCAATTCCATCGACAACTAAGCTGACCTGTTGGTGTGGGTGCAGATCAGCACCCGTGTTTTTGGCTGCTTGATGATCTCCAGGGTGGCCATGGCCAAAGTGAAGGTCTTCCCAGTCCCAAAAGGCCCGTAGATTAAGAGAGGGGGCACCTGCCGTGTCCCACTGGCCACCTGCCCAATGATGAAGGAGAGGGCTTGGTTCTGCTTGGCGTTCCCACGCTGCAGCAAAGGTGACGGACCTTGCCTGAGGGGTCGCGGGATGGAGCACGCGGCCACATCTGGTAGGACCAGCCGCACATCACAGAGCCTGTCGACAGCATGATGCCACTGTCGGAAAAGGAGTGCATCGATCTGGAACTGGATCTCCACCTGGAGGGATGTCTCTGCTTTGAGGCCCAGCTCAAAGCAGCAGCGCCGGGGCAGGAGAAGCCAAAGGCTCCTGTCGGTGATGGCCTTGCTCTCCACAGAGACCTCAAAGACCCGGTTGTTAGTCGGTGGGTCTGGGGCCAGAAAGGCAGTTCTGACAGAGCGGTGGAGCAACTGTCCTTCCTTGGAGTCCTGAGTCAGAGAATAAGGAGCAGTGACTTCAGCGTAGAGTTCCCCTTGGGGAGCAAACTTCATCCCTTGAAAAGGGTTCATCATCATCTGTCGAAGGGAGAGGACCACTTGCAGGTTGAGCCTGTGTCAGGTGAGAGGGGATAATCCATGGTCAGAGAAAGAGACAGAAGGGGCAAGGAGGAAGATCAGGGCCCTTTTCACACCTTACCTCGTCGCAGCAGTGGGGAGCGGTGCTCGTGCGGCGCTCGTGCGAGCAGCCGCTTGCGCAAGCTGCTCATGACAGCCCTTCTTGCCTCCCGCATCGGCTTCCTCGTAGCACAGCCGTCGCACTAGTGCCCCGTCCCTTCCTTCCGCAGCACAGTCTGGGAGCTGTAGGCTGCGCTGGGGGAAGGAAGCGCGACCACCCCACTTGCCGAAGCACCACATGCAGGTAAGTGCGTGAGGGCGCCATGAGCAATGCGCAAGTGCGCAGTATTTTCGGCTTACAGCCGAAAATAAAAAAATGCGCGCTTGCCCCGCTTCAGCCTCGTGAGCATCGCGCGAGTGGGAGTGCGTCATACAGAGCAACGTTCCTACTCACGTGACGCTCAAGGGGCGTTACGCAAAAAAAAAGCATGCAAAAAGGGCCCAGGAAACAAGGTAGCTGAAAATGCAATCAAAACACAAATGATAAAATGGGCACAAAATATAGGTTGACTGTTAGACTTGCAACAATGGGAGAAAACTTGGATTAAAAAAGTACAATGCACCGCCAACCAAAATATAAGAGTAAATATTTATAAAATGCACTACAGATGGCACTGCTCTCCAGAAAAGCTATCTAGAATGTATAGAAATTGTAAAAATACCTGTTGGAATTGTAAAAAGGAGATAGAACCTTTTACCACATTTGATGGTCATGTAATAAATCTAGAAAATTCTGGAAGACTATCCACTTAACTATGGAAAAGATTCTGGGTTTCACATTTCAAATGAAACCAGGAATGTGTCTCCTAGCTATGATAGATGACAATTTAGAGAAAAATTATGAAAGGATTATATTTTACATGACAGTGGCTGCCAGGCTGTTATTTACTAAAAATTGGAAGGTGGAAGTGAATAATACCAACAATAGATCAAAAGTTGTTAAAAGTAATGGATGTGGTCCATATGAACTGTTAAATTAACAGTTTTAATAAGAGAGGCTTCTATAGATAAATATCTAAAAATTTGGGAACCAATTATCAAATGATTTACCTAGAAGGAGAAACTTAATAAATGTTGATTCATTATTTTTATATACATGAGACTTCTCAGAGAAATGCAGCCCTCAAGCTCATCGGCCAACCTAAAAGGGGGATCTTGGTCCCATAGGCATTGCATTCCTCACCCTGCTTTATCTCATCAGTTAAAAAAGCCTGTGTATATTTGAGTACCAGATATCTAAAAGTCCTTCTTCTCAGACAGGAACATATCCAAGGATCAAGACTGTCATGCATTTCCACCCTTGGTCCCACTATCATCAAAGTGGCAGAAAATGGGAGTGTGGAGCAGAAGACACATTTTCAAAATAAATAAGGAATACATATCTAGATAGGGAGCTAATGGTACCACTCTATTCTGCATTGGTTAGGCCTCATTTGGAATCCTGTGTCCAGTTCTGGGCACTTCAATTCAAGATGGATATTGACAAGCTGGAGCGTGTCCAGAGGAGGGCGACCAAAATGGTGAAGGGTTTGGAAGCCATTAAGCCCTATAAGGAGCAGCTTAGGAAGCTGGGTATATTTAGTCTGCAGAAGAGAAGGTTTAAGAGGGGACATGATAGTCATGTTTAAATATGTGAAGGGATGTCATATTGAAGAGGAAATGAGCTTGCTTTCCGCTGCTCCGGAGACCGGGACAAGGAGCAATGGATTCAAGCTGCAGGAAAGGAGATTCCACTTGAACCTCAGGAAGAAATTCCTGTTGGTCAGAGCTGTCCGGCAGTGGAATCTGCTGCCTCCATGGAGTGTGGTAGAGTCTCCTTCTTTGGAGGTTTTTAAGAAGAGGCTGGATGGCCATCTGTTGGGAATGCTTTGATGGGTGTTCCTGCATAGCAGGGGTTGGACCCAATGGCCCCTGGGGTCTCTTCCAACTCTATGATTCTATGATTCTACAGTTAGTCCTCCACATTCACTAGGGTTAGACGGTGCAGGACCCCAACAAAAGTGGGAAAGTCACAAGTATCAAAACGCGTGTGTCTATGGGAAGGGGCCAAGGCTTGGCGCGGACAGCAGGCACCCAGGGTCCAAACCTGATCAGGGAAAGGAGAAGGTAACGGGCTGGGTTGGCATGGTGCCCCTAGCCTTGTCCATCTTCTTTCTTCCTTGCATGTGGAGGAGCATTGGGAGAGGGTTTGTGGTGCTGTAAAATCAGGCTGTGATCCATCCTTAGCTAGCCAGACAATGGCTGGTGATGGAGAAGGACCAGAAATGGGTTTTTATAGGGGTCCACGGCCTGATCAGAGCTGCCAAGAGGGAAGGTCCCCCCAGAAAAAGAAGTTCTTGCCATGGAGTGGGCAGGGGCTGGAGAAACTTGCAAATAATCAGTGAAATCTGCAAATATGAAGGGCGGACTGTGCATTTTGATTTAGGTCTGCCCAAGGAAAGGAGTCAGGAGTCAGGCAGGCCTTATTGCTCACACTCCCATCTCACCTCTTGGGCCACTTACTTAGCAATCAGCGCTCGCTGTGCTTCTTCCTCCCTAAATAGGAAGTGGTGCATTTGTTCGCGATAGTTCAAGCGGGTGACTGGCTTGTTCTCAGCATCCTGTTGGAAATCCAGCACAAGCGACGGGGCCTTGTATTTGGCCAGAAGCTCCACCTCGCTGGCAGTCCGTTCCACGCCAGGCACCACCACACGGTTCCCGCTGTGCCAGCGCTCAAAGTCCACAAAGTGGCTGCTGCGTTCTGCAGCCGGCTCCATGCGCCAGGAGGAAGCTTCCTTTTGGCCGACTCTGGCCAGGAGTTTTCGGACTAATACAGGCCGGCTGCCAAAGTCGAACACCAGCCACTGCTCGTAGACACCAAAAGTGTGACACTGCATGAACACCTCTACCTCGACTGCAGATCCCTTTCGAGTCTTGAATCGCTTTCCCAAGGCATAAGTCAAGTTCAAACTGTGCCCATTTGCTCCAAGGGAAAACATGGCACCTGGGACTCTTTTCAGCAAAGCCACATGAACGAGCGGCTTCTGAAACTGAAATAAAATAACATGAGCAACTTGGAAAACATGACTTTACTGGGGTACAACTCTTACATTTCCCTGCCAGCCAACATGGCCGCAGCTGTGGCAATCTACTGATCTCTACAAATCATCCCAGTATCTACCTGAAGATCTCATCCTGGGGTCTATTCACATTATGCAATTATAGCGCTATGATTCTACTTTAACTGCCATGGCTCAGTCTTATGGAATCCTGGGATTTGGTACTGAGGGTGAAATGTTCAGTATTCTGAGGCCCTTTTCACATACTTTTTTTTTTTTGCACGAGAGCCCCTTGAGCGTTGCATGAGTGCAAGCGGCGCTCCGTATGATGCACTCCCCCTTGCGCGACGCTCACGAGGCTGAAGCAGGGCGCACGCGCATGTTTTGATTTTCGGCTTTAAGCCGAAAATGCCCCACGCTCGTGCAATGCTCATGGCGCCCTCACGCACTTACCTGTGTGTGGTGCTTCGGCGAGCAGGGGCAGTCGACTTCCTTCCCCCCACGCAGCCTACAACTCCCAGACTGTGCTGCGGAAGAAGGGGAAGGGCGCTCGTGTGACAGTCGCACGAGAAGGAAGGCCATGCGGGAGGCAAAAAGGGCTGTTGTGAGCAGCTCGCGCGAGTGGCTGCTCACGCGAGCGCCGCTCCCCGCTGCTGCAACGAGGTAAGGTGCGAAAAGGGCCTAAGTCAGAGAGCTGTAGTGCCTTACCAAACTACAAATCCCAAGATTCTCTAGGATGTTGCCAGGGCAGTTAAAGTAAAATATAACACTATTAGGGTATTCAAGTGTAACTTATAAGGAATATCACTCATAGGAGGGCTGGAAAGTTTGTCCCTTATAGGAGTAGCACATGTCCCTTATCCCTCTGAGGATTGGCTTTCCCCCCCTTTCATACAGATTGTATGAGATGTCAAAAAAAACAAAACAAAAACACCACATATTTGGGTATGAGCCCTTCATAAAGACAGAAATGCATGCATCATGCAATTTATGATTGTGGATAATTCGTTAATGTTGCAAGTTAACTTTGCATGCCTAAGTTAACATAAATCAGTATGTTCATTTAGTATTTAGGCAAAACACAAACTTTCTAATAACTATTTCCTGATAATCAAACTCTGCATGCCATGGACTATCAATGCCCTCTATTGCTATTTTGAAAACTGGCAACACTAAGCACTGTAATTATGTAGCGGAGCAGTTCTTAACGTGGAGTCCGTGGACCCCCAGGGGTCTGCAATGTCCTCACAAGGGGCTTGCAAAGGCTTGAAGAAGTGATGTGTGCTTTCGCAGTTAAAGCAAAAGAAAGATGGAGAAAGACAAATTTGTACTGAATCATTCCAATAAAAATATAATTGGAGTGTGTGCATTTACTTATTTCTCCCTTCTCTCCAAATTTTAAGACCTTTGATGAGCAACTTTTAACAAACATCTGATGCACATTAGGATTTTAAGCTAAGTCTTAGTGGTCCATGGCAACAAAAAATATTTAAGGGGGTCCATGGAAAAGGTTAGAACTGCTAGTATAGTGTGAATGAATTCAGTCTCTACTCAACACTAATCTAACAGTTCCAGCTGCTCTGAGTCCCATTCTGGGAGAAATGTGGGGAGTACGAAACAAGCAAATAAATCAGCAGAAGAGGAGCCTTCTAAAAAGATCTGGAGCAAGGCTCACCTGAAAGGGCCATTTGAGGCAGTTTTTAACTATCGTATAGAAGAGAATTTCAGTAGGCATGAATTGCAAGACGACGTATACCTGTTGCAATTATTTCTTTTACATCCCAACTTTGGAAGAAAGGCAGGATATAAATAAAACACCTTTTCCATCCAATGATTAAATGTACAAGAGCCCTACTAATGTTTATGCAAATGGTCACACTGTCTTTTGAGCTCTGATATTTACAGGTACATGAACCAAGGTTGTAAATATCAGCACCCAAAAGAAAGTGTGACCATTTGCACAAAAGACAATAAGGCTCTTGTACATTTAATCACTGGGTATGTGAAGCACGGTTGAGAGCCAGCATGATGTAGTGGTTTGAGGGTCAGACTAGGACCCTAGAAACCAGAGTTCAATTCCCTGCTCAGCCATAGAAACCCACTGGGTGACCATGGGCACATCACATACTCCCAGCCCCAGAAAACCTCACGATAGGGTCGCCTTAGGGTTGCCATAAGTTGGAAATTACTTGAAGGCACACAACAATAAAGCATGGTTGGTTACATTGGCTAGTGGCTTTTGACATCTAGCTTTCCAGATGTTTTGGATCTCATTTCCCAGAAGTCCCAGCTAGCATGGACCATGGTGAGTGATTCTGGGAGTTGAAATCCAAACTGTATAGAAGGCTGAAGGTTGAGAACCAGTTACTGCAGTACATCAGTAGATAAAAATAAAATCTGGACTCATTTTTAAAAACGGATCACAGATCAAAGGCCTAGAAACTGGAGCTTGGGAAAGCTTTTTTTAAACTACAATTCTCAGAATCCCCCAGTCAGCATAGCCATGCTAGCAGAGAATTCTGGGAGTCCCATTCCCCAAAAGCATATTTTCCAATGTCTGCTGGGCAAAACACTTTCCTAGGATCCTAGAGAGCCATTGCTAGACCATGTAAACAACAGTGGATTAAACAAGATAGTCTGCTCTAATACAAGTTACTTTCCTATGCACCATCCACACAGAAAGCTAGTACGCACACCTATATTCATGCCACTCCATTCAGGCCATTGTGTGCATAGTCACATCCATCCCCTTCCAAGCTGACATGCTACAAAGAGAGGCTCCAAGATCCTGCTTTGTTATCTCTGGGACCTATTTCCCCTTCCAAGCTTACCTGGGAATGAACTGTGAAAAGCCACCGGTAGCTCAACTTCTTGTCCTCTGACTGCACCAACAGTGGCTCCTGGCAAGTGACTTTCACACCATCTACTTCTTCTGAAATCTGAGAAGAGAAGGGACACATCGAGACCAGGCAAGGATGCACAAAAGAGTGAGGTAAGCAAGTCTTTGTTTCAACCGGTCCATCCACGTATGGCTTTGCTTAACAGATTTGATGTCAGTGATGAAGTAGATTCACTCTGGGTCTTAAGCTGAACTTTAAAGGAACTATGCAAGGTGCTGAAGACTTATCTCCCAAATAGCTTGAACACCTTAAATACTGCCCTTTAAAGTTCAGACTAAAACCCAGAGTGGATTCACCAAGTCGCTGAAATGGAAGGTGCCACTGATTACATTTCCTCCCTGGTGCAGAGCAGCAGAGCTATTCTACAATTCGAAACCAGGATATTGGACAAGGGGTTCTATCTAATTTTTAGTGCCTTCCAGACTTGCCATTTCTGCACTAGATTGTTACAGCGCTATTATTCCACTTTCAACATCTTTGGAATCCTGGGGTTTGCAAACCCCAGGATTCCATAGGATGTTGAAAGTGGAATAATAGCGCTATAACAATCTAGTGCGGAAATGGCCTTTGGTACTGCCCATGTATCTTCACTTCAAACATGCACACAGACATGTACGTGTATACATACACACATATTCATGTGTATACAGACATACACACCTTTTTCACTCAGCGCAAACAGCAACTTGGAGGAGAGAAACAGCCAGGGATTTTGCAATTCAAAATTTACAAGACTCTAACATTTCAATTTCCATTCAAGCCAGGGATGGGAAACTGCCAGGGACTAGTGGGCACACTGGCCCCCTGGGGACCTTGGCATTCCACCTCCTTCTCAGTTTTGCACACAGGGGCAATCTTCCCACACTTCTGGTTGGCTCTCTTCCCTAATCCCGTTATTTTCCTTTTATGAAAATACCAGACTTCTTACACTCAGTCTGAAGTTTTTCTCTTAGGCCACTTCCGCACTAGACTGTTACAGTACTATTATTCCATTTTCAACATCCTATGGAATCCTGAGGTTTGCAGTTCAGGGAGGGGCCTTTGAGGCCATCCCTAAACTGCAAACCCCAGGATTCCATAAGATACCGAAAGTGGAATAATAGCACTATAAGTGTCTAGTGTGGAAATGGCCTTAGTGGCCAGCAACTTACAATTAAGACTTCATTGTGGCTTTCTTGGTACTCTGCAATAAGCCGGTCCTGGTAAGAGAGGAGGCCCTCTTGCTTTGCAGACCTCTTGTTTGTCTCTGCAACTTTGGTCCTCTGGATCCATTCCTCCAGCTCCTCGCGAGAATGGGCCTTGGCACAGTCTTCTCCGTATTCACAGACATCAGGTCTGGAAAGAGAAATCCACCCCCCATGCCATCATTCCTTTACAGTACGAGCATCATGTGGGCTACATGTGCCTCTTGGAGGAGTCCCATACATCCTTTAGCCCCCACCCCGCCCCCCCAAAATCCTAGCACACATTTAAAAGACATGTCGGCAAAATAAATCAATTTCTCATCTGAAAACAAAATCACTCCCTGGATTAGTTTTAAAACAGTGGCCATTTCTGCACTAGCCTGTTACAGCACGATGATTCCACTTGCAACATCCTCTGGAATCCCAAAAGACCCAATTCCAGAGGATGTTGAAAGTGGAATTATTGCGCTATAACAGGCTAGTGCAGAAATGGCCTCTGTTTCACCAGAATAACTGAAAAGAGCAAAGAATCAGAATTGTAGAGTTGGAAGAGACCACCAAAAGCCTTGCCCAATCTCCTGCCACACAGGAATATTCTACCAAAGCATTCCTGAAAGATGCACATCCAACTTCAGTATAAAAAGCTTCAAAGAAGAAGAAGGAGAGGGCTTGTTTTCTGCTGCTTCAGAGACCAGGACAAGGAGCAATGGATTCAAGCTGCAGGAAAGGAGATTCCACCTGAACCCCAGGAAGAACTTCCTGACAGTCAGGGCTGTCCGACAGTGGAATCTGCTGCCTTGAAGTGTAGTGGAGTCTCCTTCCTTGGAGGTTTTTAAGCAGAGGCTGGATGGTCATCTGTCAGGAGTGCTTTGAGGGTGTTCCTGCATGGCAGGGGGTTGGACTGGATGGCCCCCTGGGTCTCTTCCAACTCTACATTTCAATGATTCTATGATTCTATGTCTTACAGTAACTCCATTAATTTCATAGGGTTTTCTTAGGCAAGGAATGCTAAGAAGTGTTGTGGTGACGTTCTGGGGGTCTGGCTAACCGAAGTACCAATGCAGCCTGGAAGCAGGTTGCCAAGCAAGCAGAATAGCTCCTCAGGAGAGAAACCCAGGCCAGCAGTGTGTGGGAGGGGCTCATAGCCAAGAGAAAAAGTTATATGGAGCCAAATATCTGTGGATATTGGATTCCTTCAGTGAGAGCCTAGCAAGGAGCTAGGGAGCAGAGTCCCTTAGCCAGAGAGTGTGACTGTCACCATTTCTGCACGAGACTGTTATAGCGCTTTGATTCCACTTTCAACATCCTATGGAATCCTGGGGTTAGCAGTTCCGGGAGGGGCCAGCTGGCCCCTCCCAGAACTGCTAACCCCAGGATTCCATAGGATGTTGAAAGGGGAATCAAAGCGCTATAACAGTCTTGTGCGGAAATGGCCTGTGTTAGGAGGTTTAATTCTCAGTGGAAGCCTGGTAAGAGGCAGCAGAGTATTTGAACCTTGGTAGAATCTGGTCAGAGAGTGTGACCTAGATTTGGGGGATAAGCCTTTGGTTGGACTGTATCCAAAGGGCTGCCATACGATACTTGTGTTTTTATATGAGAGTCTAAAATTGAGGTGAACCGTTTAAAAGTGTATTGAGGAAATCTTTGACCTGCATCTGAAATCTGAAATGCTACCTTATTCTGATGGTCATCAATAAATGGTACATTTTATTTTTGTAAATACTGACTTGCTTGAGTAGTATACAGTATCTAATGTACTATCTAATGTAACACTTTACGCTACTGCAAAGTTACTGAGTAATTCTAAACAAACATTGAAAACCTTTACCCTATTACCCAAAGGTGGTGATGTAAGGGTGGAGGCAGAGCTGTATAGTAAAGACAGGGTGACTTATCAGATTGGGAATGGCCACACCTATCTGGGAGAAGTAAGTGCCCGTCACAGGTGGCTTTGCCAGTTCCTTCCCCTGAAATATAGCATACAGCACCCAGAACTTGTCGGCAGTCTCTGATCCAAGCTAGAGTGGTGAAAATCTTCTGGTCCCAGAGCCTAAACTGTCTCCCAGACTCTGGCAGGAGCAGTTCATGAGCCCTCTCTCCTGCCCTGGAGACCAGGACCATTTCCGTACTAGCCCGTTATAGCACTATGATTCCACTTGCAACACCCTATGGAATCCTGGGGTTTGCAGTTTCTGGAGGGGCCACCCGGCCCCTCCCGAAACTGCAAACCCCAGGATTCCATAGGGTGTTGCAAGTGGAATCATAGCGCTATAACAGGCTAGCGCAGAAATGGCCCAGGAGCAGTAGCAACAGAAGCTAATTCCCATTCACTTGTCCTTACTAAAGAACTGAACAAATGCAACATATGTGCCCTCTCAGAGAACAATAGTGTTCCCAGAAATGTGTTTTCACTTGAAACTGAGCTTGTGCACCGTGCACACCTCACTGAAAGGGCTGGAAACACTATCCATCTTTAGAGAAGACACCCACATATCGTGTGTGCCTTGATTTCATAGAGAATAGTTAAGCTTTCACCGGCCCAGTGCCACAGTGTTAGGAATGGGGCATCTTCTCTCCCCAGGACTTTCTTTCAATGAACGCAAGTAAAATAAAATAGCGGCTCTCCCCTTAACTGAGCATTGCAAAAGAAGAAGGTACATGCTTATTCCAATTTAGCACACAAGTGTCTATGAATGAGACCCAGCATGGAGTAATGGTTTCAGAAGACTAGGTCTGAATCTCCACTCAGCTATGGAAATCCACCTTGTGCAAGTCACACACTCTCAGCCTCTGAAGAAGGGAATGACAATGCCCCTCACATCAAAATCTGCAGAGAAAACCTCATGATATATTCACTTTAGCATTTGCCAAGTCAGATACAACTTGAACACACACAGCAGAAACTCTCTGAACGGTTCTGGGTGAACCCTGACCCTGAAAAACCTCAAATTCCTACGAAAGCAGACAAAAGTTGCAGGAACTGTCTTGCTTACCGGCTGCAAAGAGCAAAGCCCTTTGGGTCATACGGAGGGGCCCGGTGAGTCCACTCGATCATGGTGTCAGTGGCAACCAGCTGTGCGTGTTCCAAGGAGGAACAGTGGTTCTCAAAGCTTTCTTGAGAGTCACAAGTCACCAGGCACACTCGGCAATAGAACCGGACTTTGGGCTGGGACTCCTCTTCTGTTGGCTTGCAGTCCGCAGCTGTGTGCAGAAGGTCTATGCGCGCCAAGCCACGGCTCTGCTCTGCCTCCCAGACCGCCTTTTCCACATCACTGTGAGCAAAGTTGCAGCGATGAGCAGTGTGCCTGCACCGTTTGCCATCAGAGATGTACTTGCAGTAAGTGATGTTTTTCATGGCACCTGGGCAAGGCCGGATTTCTGTATACTGCTCCTTCCTCTTGCCGTCGGTGACCACGTGGACCAAAAGTGTCCCCCGGTGCCACTCGCAGGCCTGGCCCGAATCCTTAGGGCAAATCCTTTGGGGGGTCTCATAAAAACAGGTTTTGCAGATTTCCTGGAAACGGCCTCCAAACTCACTGCAGATCTCTTCTGAGATGCTGAGATCTGGAGGCTTGGAGAGGCCGTTTGCTAGCCTGCTGCACTGAGCCCTCCGCAAGAGCTTCTTGAGGACTTGCCTTTCCATGTTGTGTGTCCTCTCAAAGGCCCACACGATCACCTCCTCCTGGCTCCAGGCAAAAGTGCAACGGTTCCTGTGCTTTCTGCAGCCCAAACCAGGGACATAGTACCTGCAGACGTCATAGCGGGCCGGGTTGAGGAAGCTGGGCCTCCTGCCAATCTTGTGCCACAGCTTCCCAGGTTTCCCCTTGCACCTGGCTAGGAGGATCTCCATCATGCAGTTGTGCTCCACCTCCTTCAGTTGGTAGGTGATCTCATTCTCTTGCACACTGCATTTTGAGCAGGCCAGGTACAACGTTAGCTGCTCCCGGAGGCCATCCAGCGGCGTCCGAACTGCCCCGTTGCAATGGGGCATGGTTGCAAAAGGTCTGATAAAACTCACTCAGAGGGAGAACAAGGATTTCCCTTGGCGCAGATGAGGATTATAGCGTAAGCACAGCAAATGCCTCCTTCACCAAAGTCCTAGAGATCACAAAAATCAACAAAATTGAGATCAGCAAAAGATCTGAAAACAAACATTATATGCTTCTACAACAGCCAAATAAGCAGGTCTGGAAAAGTTCAGAATGTGTCCCTATCCCAAGAGCCCACTTCTGCAGCTCCTGAAGATGCCTGCGAATTTCTCCAAAACTTTTCCCCCACTATAATATTTTTCAGTATGATTTTTGAGCAAAAATAACTGCAAAAATGAGCTCAAATCCCATTAAATATGTGAAACCCTGAAAAAAAAATTCAAAACATCCAACTCCCCCCCCTTTTTTTGCCTCCATCTCCCAGCCAAAGTGGCAACAGAAAAGATGTGATATCACTTCCAGTTGCCATCTTGGTGAGGAAATGGAGGGAAAAGAAGGAATTCAAGGGTACTTCCAAGAGGTTTGTGGTCTGCAAGGCAGGTGGTCTCCATACCCCATCAGGGCAGTCACCTAAAGTATGGAGCGGATTCACCGCCCCATTGACATGGAAGCTACCACTTCCAGACAAGGAATGGAAGGGGATGAGCTGCTTAACTTTTTACTTTCCTGCTGTCATTCATCTGTTTCCCAGGCAGCTTTGGCATCAACAGGGAAGTTCATTACAGCATCTCATTCTTGATCTGCCTCCATCTCAAAAATGCAACTACTTCCAAGGGTGGCACAAAAGATATCATTGTGTAACCCCATTGCAGCAAAACCACAAATAGCCTTCACAGGTTTGTGGCCCCCTCAAAGACAAACAAGTTTTATGATGGTATAAGCTTTCATGATCACTCAGCTGCAGTCCACAAAAGCTTATGCCATAATTTATTAAACAGTGCAAGCCTTCAACGCATCACAGACCTCTTTGTGTAGCCACTGGACTGATATAGTAGATCTGCTCTATGAAGGAAGGTGCCAGAGAGAATGTCTTGGGTGGAGTTGCTGGCCAACTTTGATTTTTTGTCCCTCCTCTCAAGTCAACATCTGCTTTTCTTTCCAATATCTACAGCACAGCTGTTAAAGGCACCATGCTAAGTTGGGGAGTGCTAGCAGTGGAGGCTTCTATGTCAGTGAGGCAGTGAATTTGTTCCAGATTTTAGTCTGAACTTTAAAGGACTCGTTGAAGGTGCTGAATCGTATCCACAAAAAGGGCCTGGCACCTTGGATGGTTCCTTTTACATTCACACTAAACCTGAGACATTGTATAAGGCTGTACAGGTTTCCCCCACTTACCTGACAGGTTAGGGACCAAGCGCCGTCAGAAAACTGATTGCAAAATGGAACCCATGTACCACATTGTAGGGAGTGAGAAAGACTTAAGGAGCCTCACTTGGGACTAAATGTGCCCATGCGCTGCTTACAACATCTCCGTAAAAAGCTGCCTTGGTGTCTTTTTTCCCCCTCCCAACTCTCTTTGCAAGCAGCATGCACGCAACAGTGGTCCCAAGAGAATCTCCAAAGGCAAGAAGAACTGATGGAAGAGTGGAACCCCCAACAAATTAATGGAATTTGTCCTTAATTTGGAAGCATCAAAAGAGTGAGTCATCAGATAACAGGAGTTATCTCCTGTAGTTCAGGAGAATGGACAAGAGCTTTCAGGGAGATAATTTGAAACACCAGAGAAAACTACAGATCCTAGGATGTCACAGAGTGCAGTCATAATGGTTAAAAGTGCTATTCTGTCATGTCATGCTTAAAGACTCTGGGTCAGATAGTCCCTGCCACAAATATCTCATCCATAGTCCTAATAGTATTTAATAAACCAAAATCGCATCAAATCAAATTGCCTGAACAAAAGAAGAAACATTGTTCTTTAAGTCCCAGTTTTGCGGGGAAAGCAGGATATAAATAAAAATCATCATCATCATCAAAGGAAACCAAGAAGTTGACAGGGGCCTTGCGTACACAAATCTTGCAGACTCTCTCCTGGCCCTTTCTATCTCCAAACCAGGAAAATTTTCACCCACTTGACTTTGCAACACAAAGAGCAGCTGATCTTGTTTCCATGGTTGTCTTGTGCTTTTTTCTTCTTCTTAGTCAGATGACAAAGGAAGGCAATCACCGAATGATAATTATCATGATAATTATCATGCTATTCTAGTAAGGCCTCTCTCGCACATCCCTCTCCCCACCATGGAAAGGAGGTGCCACTGCCTACAACAAATTCTCCCTGGGGAGCAATGGGGTGAGGGAGCTGCCTGCAGGCTCACTTGACTTCCCTCCTTCCTAATCTCTCCTTTCATGATCACAGTGAATCCACTTTGGGATGCAGTTTGAACTTTAAAGGAGCTGGCCATAGAGCCAAGACTTCTATCCCCCAGATATTTGCAAAATCTTTCCAAAATTGGTAAATCTGTGTTGAGTTTTAGCTCGAACTTTAAAATGCACTATCCAAAAAGCTCATTGATACTACAGCCATGAGCCACCACTGGTCAGACAAAAAAGCTTGTCTGTATCCCACCTAGAAATCTCTCCCAGGGTTGCCCTGGCTGTGAGAAAACTCTAAAAGGGGTGACAGTTCCAATCCAAACTGCAACTTTGGAGATCTAGTAGGTTCTAATCCCCACTAAGCCATGAAGCTTCAATTAGTCCCAAGATCTTAAATCCTGTGTGTACACTGTAAATCTGCACTGATGTAGTTCCACAGTGCTTGCACAACTACACCAGCCTTCTGTTAACACTGACTGGGCAAGCAATTGTGTATCTGCCAACTGTGCAATTTGTCCAACTGTGCAATGTGGAATGTACTGTAGCTACTTCTGCAATCCCAGTGAATAAAGTGGCACACTGAATACACTGTTGTAGAGTTATGCAGTATCACAAAATGCCCAACTACCTTGCTGGATTCCTGTTAGTTAGCCCCAATTAGAGAAGACCCACTGAATCAACTAGTTGACACTAACAATGGGATTGAGACTCGTGCAAAATGGTGACACTTGTGGAACTCCACCTATGCAGTTGGGAACTGAGTATGCCCATAGTGCAACAGCCCATACGACAGCATGTTATGACAGAGCTTCTACAGGTGTCTATCAAGATTATTCTTTCCAATGTATCTTCTTCCTATGCTGAAATTCACACTATATTTTGTAAAAAATATTTTTCCTAATCTGTGCATTTATTTGCACAATTTACCCAGTTTACACGAATTTTCCCCAATAACTAAATCATGTTTTGCTAACTTTCCCCAAATATGCACATTTTGACTGTATTTTAAAATCTGGCACACTGACTTGTCAGAAACAGCCGTAGGACAATAGAAAGATTCCAGGCAATATCTCTATGGCTAGCACACGCAAACTGAAATCTAACATCCACTTGTAGATGATTTTTTTGTTGTTGTTTAATACAGAAGTTGGCATTCCCTTCCTCCCTCTGCCATGATCAAGGTCTCTCCCCACAGGACTCACTAGTTCATTGCAGTAGCCCTGTTCTCCACGGCCATTCAGCGGCTGCTGGAGAGCACAAGGGATTGAAGAAGCATCTGGCTACAGAGTAGGTTGCAGAAAGATTAAATCATTCAGCAGCGTTCTCTGGAGGACACAGGTGGGTCTCATCAGTCTGCATCTTGGTATATAGCCAGATGCTTCTCCAGTTCTCCACCCCAGATGGTGCACGCTGTAGGTGACTAAACAGGGTGTTGTGATGGGGGGTGTCATGTCCTGGATAACTTGCTGTCAAAAGCTTCGCTCAACGTTCCGAACAGAAGCATTTATTTTAAGACAAACAGGCAACAAAGCAACTTTTCCAAAAGTTGCTGAGACTACAGCATCTAAGTTGGTCACAGGTTTTATACCCTGTCATACAAATTTTGGCATGCATATCAATGGCCCTTTTCACACGTTACCCATTTGCGCAGCTGGGGGCGCATCTCTCACGAGAAGCCTCATCTGGAACACTGCCGCTTCCTCGCTCCTTCATCCCGCAGGTCGCTTCCTGGTAGCGCAACCGTCACGCTCGCGCCCCGCCCCTTCCTTCCACAGCACAGCCTGGGAGCTGTAGGCTGCGCTGGGGGAGGAAGCGCGACCGGGACGGCTAGTTCGGCACACTGCATGCAGGTAAGTGCGCAAGGGCCCCGCGAGCATTGCGCAACCGTGCAGTATTTTTGGCTTAAAGCTGAAAATAATAACATGCGCGATCGTCCCGCTTTAGGCTCGTGAGCGTCGCGTGAGTGGGAGTGCATCGTACGGACCGACGCTCCCATTTACGCGATGCTCAAGGGGCCCTCGCGCCAAAAAAACTGCATGCGAAAAAGGCCAATGACTGGTTAAAGTCATAATTGTCAAGTCACCCCACCAGCACAGGCATTTTCCCAAGCTTACAGTTATTTACCATAATTGCTAGCGTATAAGATGAACTGTTTTCCCCAAAAAATGCCTTCTGAAAATGGGGTATATGCCAGTGTATACGCTTATACACTTATATATACACTTATATGCTTATACACTGGCAAATATAGGTAACTCCTAAATGCACAGGAAAGCAAGGGAGGGCAAAAGGACTGTTCCTGTGAGTGCTTCTTTAACCCCCCCCCTTCCTCTTGTTTTGCCTGGGTGCTAGTGCTCCTTTCATGCCCCCCCACCTTCCCTAGGCATTTTGTGTCAGCAGGGACTTCTCCCCACTCAGGCAAAACAACAGAAACAGGGCAGAAAGTAGCTCCTTTTGCCCCCCCAACCTTTCCTATGGATTTTGTCTCAGCAGGGTACTAAACATATTTTTCCTAAAAAATACAGTCTAAAAATAGGGTGCTTCTAATACACCAGCAAATAGAGCATATCTCTTTCATCCTGGGAGCTACGTAATGTTCCTGTACCCTTATCTTTGCACAGATAACTTCCCATAACACCTTCCCGCTGCTCCACTCTTCCCCCTTTTGATCTTCTTCCCTCTTGCCAGATGCAAGGTGACATTGAATATCATGGCAATTAACCATTTGGAACCTTGGGATGCTTTAGGAGCTTCAACCAGGTAGCAATTAGCAATGGATACATAAGAGTGCTTCAACAAGCAATGCCCTATTTGGTCTCATGCAGCTATTCTAATACATATACAGATGCATACACATGACAGGGGCCGTTTCCGCACTAGCCTGTTATAGCGCGATGATTCCGCTTTCAACCTCCTCTGGAATCCTGGGGTTTGCAGTTTCGGGAGGGGCCTGCTGGCCCCTCCCGAAACTGCAAACCTCAGGATTCCAGAGGAATGTGAAAGTGGAATCATCGCGCTATAACAGGCTAGTGCGGAAATGGCTAGGATCTATGCATACTGAATGGGGGGAGGCTGAAAAAAGAGAAATAGCACAGCTCCTCCTGTGCATGGTTTATGCCAGCAGTTCTAAATCTGTAGCCCACAGACCTCCATGGTTCCATAGTGTTCTCACAGGGGGTCGGCAAAGGCTTGAAGAAATTTTGTGAGCTTTTACAGTTGGAAAGAAAGAAAGAAAGAAAGAAAGAAAGAAAGAAAGAAAGAAAGAAAGGATTATATATTTATCTCAAAGAACAGGAGTCTTTGCTGGTGATAGACATCCAGTCTGCAAAGTTTCATTACAATATCACAGATAGTGCAAAAGTTATTAAAATAACTGCTTGACAGTAAAAAAATATGCCCAGCACTTGCTACTTCTGCACACAGTAAGAATGTGGAAGGGAATGACACTGAACTTTTCCGCACGTTACCTTATCGCGGAGGTGGAGGGTGCCATTCGCGCAAGCAGGTTCTTGCGCGAGGCGCTCTCTTCGCTACTCCTTCATCCCGCAGCTGGCTTCCTGATCACGCGACTGCCCTGCCCCTTCCTTCCGCAGTGCAGCCTGGGAGCTGAAGGCTGTGCTGGGGGAGGAAGTGCGACCGGCGCACCTGGGACGACGTACCGCAGCGCAGGTAAGTGTGCGCAGGCCCTGGGAGCCTTGCACGGCCGCGCACCATTTTTGGCTTGAAGCTAAAAATGAAAAGGTGCGTGCGCAGTTCGTGTTAGGCTCGTGAGCATCGCGTAAATGGGAGTGCGTTGTACGGACCGCCGCTCCCATTTACACGACACTCAAGGGGCCCTCTTGCAAAAGAAACTGCGTGTGAAAAGGCTCATTGAGTGGCTGGGAAAAAGCACCTGACATTTCTTGGACCATTTCTGCACTAACACTGTTATTATTGCACTTTCAGCCTCCTGTGAAATTCTGCAGTTTGTAGTTCTGAGGCCAAAAGCTCTCTGGTAGAGAATCCTAAATGCCCCTCCCTAAACCGCAAATCCCAGGATTCCATAGGATGTTGAAAGTGGAATCATAGCACTATAACGGTGTAGTGCGGAAATGGCCTTACTATCGTTTTTTAAATCTTGAGCTAAATCTTGGTTGTCTGTAGCAACAAAAGGGGTCCCTGGTAAAAGAAATATTAAGAACTGCTGGTTTATGCTATGCCATACATCATAAGACCTATTAAAAATAATTACTTACTGTTATAATTCCTTGGTCAGGGAGAGCTGTCACTTATTATTACCATTGGGGGGGGGAGATACAGTGTACATGCATCCCAACTCCTTTTTTCTTCTTCTGGTGGTTCCCCCAAGTATCCCAGGAAAACAAAATAAATGAAAAGAAAACACAACCTGCCAACTAAATGCAATTACAGACCTAGTCAATTATCTTGCCAATTACGAGTCAAGCAGAAAACTTGGTTCTGCAAACATGTCGAAGTGTTTATTTCTCCAGTCAACTGGAATAGAAAGTCTAATTTACTGCTTTTATTGCCACTGCTACTGTCTACGTTACTCTATTATTCTACGTTAATTAAGTTTATGATTTCCCAAGTTGATTTGAAATTAAAAATTATTCCCTAATACAAGAAAACCATCCTATACGCATTTTATTTACTCTGTAAAGAACAACTCTCAACCCTAAATGAATTGGAATGACCATAGAACTATTTAATGCAGCAAAATTAATCTTTTCAAAATACAATTAAATAATTCTTAGTGAAGGAATTTCATTTCTTAATACTTTTTTAGTTATAATAAAAATAAATATAAATAGAATCCAGCAGTGCAATCCCAACCAGCTCCAAGATGAGGGATCCTTTGGGATAATGGAGAAACTTTGGTTCAAGCAGAGCGATTTTAGGACCTCCCACTGATGGGAACATCATTGCTTGGGCCAACCCTACCATTTGGCAAAGCGAAGCAGCTGCCTCAATCAGCAGATCTGGGGTGCCACGAAAGGACAGTGCTTTGCTCTTTGTACCCGTGGGCCAAGTTGCAAGGTCTTCCAGAATTTGCATTTTACAAATTATCTGTTAAAGGGGGTCTTCAAGCAAGGTCCTACCCTAAGAATTTGCAAACTAAAAACTGAAAGAAGAGAATAAACAGAAGGAAGGACAGGACTTGCACAGGCTTAACCAGGGATGCATGAGAGCAAATGCTGCTACAGGCGACTAGACCATGGCCATTTCTGCTCTACACTATTATACTGCTAATATTCCACTTTCAACATCTGGTGGAATTCTGGGGTTTGTAGTTTCCTGAGGCCCAAGAGCTCTCTGGCTGAGAATCTAAATACCCCTCCCTAAACCGCAAACCCCAGGATTCCATAGGATGTTGCAGGTGGAATAATGGTGCTATAACAGTCTAGTGCGGAAATGGCCTCAGATTTGTAACCTTTTCGCATTGAGGCTTCTCGCGCAAGCGAGGGAGGGAGGCTCGCGCGAGAAGGCTCCTCCGGGAGGCTGCCGTTTCCCCTCCTTCCTTCCGCAGACGAAGGAACGAGGGGGAAGCGGCACCGGAGGAGGCTCCTCGCGCGAGCCGCCCTCCCCCCGGGTGAAGCAGGAGGCTCTCGCGTCCATCCCCCCCCTGCACGCACGTGAAGCAGGAGGTGTCGTGTCCGTCGCGCTAGCGCCCCGCCCCTTCCTTCCGCAGAGGCGGAGGGAAGGAAGCGCGACCCGGCCGCCTCCCCGACGCTCCGCACAGGAGGTAAGTGCGTGTGGGCGGTAGGAGCGCTGCGCGAGCGCGGATGATTTTCGCTTTAAGGCGAAAATAAAAAATACGCGCTCGCGCAGCGTCAACCCCGTGAGAGCGGCGGAAGTGGGAGTGAGTCGTGCAGAGCGACACTCCCACTCCCGCGAGGCTCAGGGGGCTCTCGCACGACAGAAAGCCCATGCGAAAAGGGCTGGTACCCTCCCTACCCACTTTCCATAAACAGGTGAGGGCTCTTCCATTTCAACAGGCCTTGGAGGATGGATTTTTCATAGGCAGGACAAGCCTTGTACAACATGCTGGATTTTCTATCTGTTATTTTATTCTGCTGTAATTTTTTTTACAGTTCATGTTTTTAACTGCCCTTAGTTTTTTGATAATTTTGTAACTTTTGCTTTTTGTGAATGTTTAACTTTTTTTCCCCTCCTATTGTCAGCAACCTCAAGTCCCAAACCGGGGAAAAGTGGGATATGAAATATCCATTATCAATTTATTTATGATTTCATTTCAATAGCTGGATCAAAATAGGCAATGTGACTAACCTGATCATCCTTTGATTCAGACAAAACAAAGAATTTCTACACTGCAGGTGAAAAGCAATTTATGCAGGCTAGGATTAATAGAAAAATTTGCACAGGAGACACACACATAATGCCATGGTGGTGATACTGGTGCTTTCTGTGACATTTAGTTTCTCTTTATTGCAAATTTTCTTATCTTGGGCCCATGAAACAAGCTTGTTTTCTTAACCCCCTTTGATTTCCTTCTTGCAACTTTGAAAAAAGTCTTTTAATGCACTTGCCCAGGGAGGAGCACCACAGCTTTCATCAGATTTTCAAAAGGATCAGTGACCTCGAAAAGTTTATAAACCACAGCCTTTTGGGTTATATGAACTGTAACACACTTTGCTATTCTTCCCCTTCTGTTGATTGCTAAGGAAATATATTCTGGGCTGAGACTCTGCTAATAACAGGGTGAGGACTGCTATGCCCATAATCTTAGATTACAGGGATGGATTTTTAAAGCAGCTATTCCTGTTTGGTGTTTATTATGACTACTTATCTGCAGGGGTTTGGGTTTTGGTTTCTGTTTTACAACTTCCTAGTATTAAAAAGGGCATCTCCTGGACCTAAAGGACCTGAGCAGGCCTGCAAAAAATGGAGAAAATTTCCCCCATGTCCTTTAGAAGGTGCTTCAAGATACCTGGGAGAACAAAAATTGCATTAGGAGGCATACAATGATTGATTGATTGATTGATTGATTGATTGGGGTGGTGGTGCAGCAGTGTGTGGCCCTCCAAGGTCTCCTACAGTGTCCAGTGTGATCCTTCAACCTTATACAGTTGTCCAATCCTGTTGTAGAGGCTAGAGGGGAGACCGAGGGCCTTTCCACACCACACTGTTATAGTGCTATTATTCCACTTTCATCATTCTATGGAATGCTGTGGTTTGCAGTTTAGGGAGGGGCATATAGAGCTCTTTGGCCTCAGGAAACTACAAACCCCAGAATTCCACAGGCTGTTGAAAGTGGAATCATAGCACTATAACAGTGGCCATTTCCACACTAGACTGTTATAGCGCTATGATTCCACTTGCAACCTTCTATGGAATCCTGGGGTTTGCAGTTTCAGGAGGGGCCACGCGGCAAGTGGAATCATAGCGCTATAACAGTCTAGTGCGGAAATGACCAGTGTAGGGAAAGGCCCTAAGAGCCCCAGAGAGAAGAATTGAGAGGGAAAAGAAGCACATGATCAGAGCAAAGCAGAGAATAAAAGACAGTTTCTGAGTTTCTGGAGAGGATTCTGCAGCAAAATTTAGTCACTTTTAACCCTCTGCCATCTTAAGTGGGACATTTTCATTTCCTACAGGGGTTTTTTTTAATAGAATTCACACAGAACCAGCCCTACAAAATAGACAATACATGACATTGTGACTTGAAGAGTTGTCAACAATGTCCCTGAGTTGTAGACATCTTGGGGATGTCATATGGCCTGAGCAAGCTTCTTTTCTGCTGCTCCAGAGACTAAGGCCCTTTTCGCACGGCATTTGCCATGCAAAACGGCCACAGGAGCGTCACACGACTGTGAGGAGCAATCTACACAATGCACTCACAATCGTACAACGCTCCAGAACCTGGCAGGCACCGATCGCGCACTATTTCATTTTCGGCTTTGAGCCGAAAATGGCGTGCAATCGCGCATCGCTCCAGAGCCCCGTGCACACCTGCTGTGCGTGTGGAGCTCTGGAGCTGCGACGCTCGCGCTTCCTGCTCCTGCGCAGCCTGGGAAAATCCCGGGCTGCACTGGGGAAGGAAGAGGAGGGGCTCTCGCGCTATCTGCTCACAAGCAGGCAGCAGGTGCGGAGTTGAGGCAACGGCGACGCGAGAGCCTCTTGCAAGAGGCTGTTCACGTGATCCCTGCACCCCAGCTCCACTAAAAGGTGAGTTGCGGAAAGGGTCTAGGACACGGAGCAATGGATTCAAACAGACAAGAAAAGAGATTCCATTTAAACATTAGGAAGAGCTTCCTGATGGCAAGAGCAGTTTGACACTAGAATTCTGCCTCAATGGTGTGTGGTGGGGTCCCCTTCTTTGGAGGTTTTTCAACAGAGGCGAGATGGCCATCTGCCGGAAATGCTTTGGTTGTATCTTCCTGCATGGCAGAATGGGTTGGACTCAGTGGCCCTTGGGGTCTCTTCCAACTCTATGATTCTATCTACCATGTATAGTTGTGCTTTATTTCGACAATTTTTAAAAAATGGCTGGGTTTACAATTGTCCTCCCTCTTGAACTATTGCATTTGAACTGGTTACCTGTTGGGGAGGTTGCAAACAAGAAGGACTAAGTTGTTGCCATGTGCCTTCAAGTCATTTCTGACTTATAGAGCCCCCAAGACAAACCCATCACAGGGTTTTCCGAGGCTGAGAATGTGTGATGCACCCAAGGTGACCCAATGGGTTTACATGGCCGAACAAAGAATCCAACTCTGGTCTCCATGCTTGCAGTCCAATGCTCAAACCCCTATACCGTGCTGGTTCTCAAGAAGGGCTGAAAGATCCTCAAAACAAACATTCTACCTCACCTCAACATGCACTTTCTTGCTCTGGATTTTTGATCCTATAACCCAAAATGTTCCCGAGAAATTTTTATAACTTTGGAATACCCTGCTCTTCTCACTGAGTCCAAAAAAAAATCTCTAGTTAAAGCATTGAGTGGAAGTTGTATGTTTTTTTAACATCCCTGGATAAGGGTTAATGTACTGATTAAAAAATAATAATAATCAGCCAGCAGCTCTCAAGAATTTGTGAGTCAAAATACAGAGCCCGGGCTCATGACTCAGTGACAATTCACTCCAGAAACTGGGTGGAGATGAGACCACAAACCCTTTGTTTTTAAAGTCACGAGCTCTGCATGGTAAGGGATCCCTTTTTCAATTGGCCAAACCCATCATCCCCGAGAAGTGGTCCTGGCAAAACCAACAAAACGCAGCTGGGTCTTCAAGGGTGGAACAATAACTTTTTGTTGACTCACAACAAAGCTGAATCATCCAGCATGTTTGCAGACTGCTGGACCACAGCCTGTAAACATTTACATTTCTCACACAATGAGGACCTCCTTTCAAACCCCTTCTATCCTCTGAACCCCAAACCATTCTGGCCCTACCAATTAATGGAATAATTAGTAATTTAAGACACATAACTGGTTCGAGTAGCAACCCTGCTGAAATTGTTAGCCCGCCCTGGAGTCCACTTGGGGAGGAAGCAAAGCTAGTTGGAGTAAGTGAAGAGTTAGGATCAGCACCCGAGCTGGGAATGAAGATTCCTTGGAACTACAATGCGGAAATACTGGGAAACGTACTCCAAAAAAGTAACATTTCCAAGTGTTATCACGGTTATGATATGTCGGGTGAGAGCACTAGATATCCTTTTGATATCAAATAATTTGGCCTTTGCTGGACCTCTCTCTGCCACCCCACTCCACGTGTTTGCAGAGGTGTCCTGGACGAGCATGTACGGGCGCGGCCGTTAATGACTGTACATTCCAAGACCCCATTCAGGCAAGCACTTTAAACCTCTCAGTTGCTTTAGGGAAAAACCTCCCTGCAAACAGCTCTGCTTGGCTCGGATCTACACAAAGCCATGCAGCCAAGAGCCAAGCCATTTCTTTATGTAGGGCCATTAACGAACTGGCCACGCTATTGTCTTAAGAGCTAAACCAGTCATGCTAAACTTGACCTTTTCCAACTCCTTTGTCCAACTCCAAATTTCCTTTGTTCTCACCAAGTATAACATAGCATGTAGGTAAACTCCACCCTATAAAAGGTCCCCACTTTTGAGACTTCCTTGGAACACCTTGGACTTCCATCTCGCCTTGCTGCCGGTTTGTCCAGTGAACTCCCCTCAGCCAGCCACGCTGAGCTTTCTCTCCTGGAACCCCATCTTTCTCCCAAGGACTATGAGACCAGATGTCGTACTACCCATCCCTAAGCTCTCCGTTTCTGTTTCCAAGTTAGCTAGTGTGTATGTTGTTTTATTTGCTGTTTATCTTTCAATAAAACTGTTGTTTTTGTTACTTTTAAACTTGCTTGCCTGCTCTCTGACCTGAAGCCGTAGACATTGGGTTAAAGATCCTTGCTAAAGTTACCCTGCCTCTCGTTTAGCCAAGAGAGTGCTCGAGTTAAATTCCCCCAACTTGTGTTTTTATTTGGTAATTTGGGTGCCCCTTCCGGGACCCCCAACATACAGGGTAACACAAGGTTCTAATCAGCATGCTCCATTCCTCTCCACCATGAATGGGCAACTATGGGAGGCATTCGCCCCCTCCCAGATACTTTAGAGTGACATTTCCTCCTCAAAAAAAATTTTTTTTGGCCCCAAATACCTTTTAGTTGGCAAGGGGTGCATTTTCACCACATTTTCAAGGCCCCTTTTATTTCATATTAGGCCTAGGAGTGCAAACTAGGAGTGTCTTGGAAGTGCAAAAAGGCTGTAGGTCTCCAGCCATTTCCACATTAGACTGTTACAGTGCTATTATTCTACTTTCAACATCCTAGGGAATCCTGGGACTTGCAAATTGCAAACCTCAGGAGTCCCTGGGATGTTGAAAGTGGAATAATGGCACTATAACAGTATAGTGTGGAAATGGCCTCCTATTTCTCCAGAAAATTCATTCCGCACTACTGGTTACCTTGGCCCCTGGGAAACCATTCCCAACTCTGGAGGTTCTTACACTGAAAAGAATCATTTGAACTGAGAAGTAACAGCAATCATTTGTCCTTAGTAGATGCATTTGTTTCTTTTCCTCTAGTTCACCGAAATTCTCTATCAACACTCGTGCCATTCCAGTTTTATCGTCTCCACCCCAAACATAATATAAACACCTGCAATGGCTTTTGCCTAGATACACCCCTGACTAAGGCCATTTCCACGCTACACTGTTATAGTGCTTATTCCACTTCCAACATCCGAATGAATCCTGGGGTTTGCAGTTTGGGGAGAGACATTTCGAATCCTCAGCCAGAGAGTTCTTGGGCCTCAGTAAACTACAAACCCCAGAATTCCACAGGAGGTTGAAAGGGGAATAATAGCACCAGAACAGTGTAGGGCAGAAAGTCCCTAAGGCCCTTTTCGCACGGGCCTTTTCTCGCACGACAGCCCCGTGAGCCTCGCGGGAGTGGGAGCGTCGCTCCGCACGACGCACTCCCACTTCCGCCGGGCTCACGGGGCTGAAGTGGCGCAAGCGTGGGTTTTTTTATTTTCGCTTCGAAGCGAAAATCACCCGCGCTCGCGCAACACTCCCGGCGCCCGCGCGCACTTACCTCTCGTGCGGAGCGTCCGGGAGCCGACCGGGTCGCGCTTCCTTCCCTCCGCCCCTGCGGAAGGAAGGGACGGGGCAGGGCACTAGCGCGGCGGACGCGACATGTCCTGCTTCGGGCGCGTGCGCGCGCGGGGGGGCGGGCAGGACTAGCGCCTTCTCTCTCGCGCGGGGGGGCGGACGGACGCGCGAGCCGCCACTGCCTCCGGGAGGCTGCCGCTTCCCCGCTCGTTCCTTCACCTGCGGAAGGAAGGAGGGGGAAGCGGCAGCCTCCCGGAGAAGGCTTCTTGCGCGAGCCGCCCTCCTCTGTCGCACGAGCGCTGGCGCTGCGAAAAGGGCCTAAGTCTTTCCCAGTCGTTTGCACCCTTCTACTTGTCCTCTGCTTTCAGTTTTTAAGTTGTAGGATCTTCGGAGCAGAGACTTCACCGATAAAGCTGCATGATGCCCAACTTGTAAAACGGCAAAATCCAGGACTTCCTGAAGCCTGACTTACATTATTACTTTGGGCCTTTCCGCACTAGATTGTTATAGTGCTATTATTCCACTTTCAACATTCTGTGGAATTCTGGGATTTGTAGTTTACTGCGGCCAAAGACCTCTCTGGCTGAGAATTCTTAAATGACCCTCCTTAAACTACAAATCCCGGGATTCCACAGGATGTTGAAAGTGGAATAAGAGCACTATAGCAGTTTAATGCAGAAATGGCCTTTATCATGGCTATTTTAAAGAGAACTGGTATGAGGAACTGAGGTGTAGTTTAAACAAGAGCTTGGAAAAGTTCCTTTTTTTTGGGCTAGAGTTCCCACTAGCACCACCACTAGCAAGCAAGTATGGCCACTGCTTATTAGAGTAGTGGGTCTGGGAATATTAATTCCAATTTTTTTTTTTTTTTGGAATTAATATTCCCAGACTCACTACTCTGATGATAAAAAAAATAATTAAAGAAACTTTTCTATGCTCTGATCATAAAAGGGTAAATCTATCACTCTCCTTGCTAGCTCAGACCCTACATTGTCTCAGAATCTGATAAATTCCGGCATTCATTTAAGTTTCATTTCTCTAAGTTTCGTTTTCTTGATGCTGAAGGCTGAGCTGTTTTGCCAGGTGGCCGGCACGCAAACTGTGGAAGAGATGATACAACAGTCTTGTGTTTGCAAATAAATGCAGATAGGTGTTGCACAACGGTGGACCTATGTGGCCAAACAAAATAACACCATGTGGCCATGTTGGAGCTATGTGGGATGGGAAATTCAAGAAGTTGTTGTCCCAAAAGGAAGTCCTCCAGGTTCTGCTTCTCCCTGTATACTACTAAAGATGCCATTTCATTCCTCTCTCTTTCCCTTTCTCTCTCTCACTCTCTCTCTGGATACTTTCTTCTGCAATGTCTTTAAAGCTACAGTCAGCCCTCCATATCCCCAAGTTTAACTTTTGCCGGCCCCTCCCGAAACTGCAAACCCCAGGATTCCATAGGATGTTGAAAGTGGAATCATAGTGCTATAACACTCTAGTGCGGAAATGGCAGACCCTTGTCAAAACTGTATGGCAATTGCAGAGAAGGGAAAGAACAAGATTGTAAAAATGCTTTCCTCTCTGATTCCCTCATCACGCCCCACTATACCAGCTTTGGTTCTATGCCATGCTCTGCCCTCCAACTTCTCCCCATCCCCAGCCCTTGGATAAGTTCCTTTTTTGGATGGAAATACTCCCCAGTCAGCATGGTCACACTGGTTACATTGGCTGGGAGATTTTGCAAGTGGTAACTCATAAAGGAGAAATTTTTTCCAAGTGTACTTCCTCCCTCTATGATTCAGAACAATGGAAATTTAAACAGCACAAATCCTGGCCTTCACAGAGAACAATTTAACACAAGCAACTGGTCTCTGTTTTACTGGTGAATCCACCCCTTGCTAACAGTGACTTCTGATCTGAAGTCACATGGCTCCTTTCTCAACTTTGGGCAGTCCTTGGGCTGCGAAGGAGCACTGATGAAAAATAACAAGAAGCAGTTTCTAATGAGCATGCTGCATCACTTCTTACTCTTTATAGGGCATCTCTGTCCGCCATTTCCCTAGCCCTGGGAGGTAAATCAGAGACAAACTCAACGGGTGGAGAGACAAACTTCAAGAGATCCCACCTAGACATCAAGAAGAACTTCCTACTGGCAAGAACTGTTCCACAGCCTCAGATGGCAGTAGACTTTCCTTCTTTAGAGGTTGAGAGCCATCATGGTGTAGTGGTTTGAGTTCCACCCTATGTCTCTAGAGACCAGAGTTCGAATTCCCCCACTCATCCATGGAATCCCACTGTGTAACCTTGGGGACACTCTCTCGTCCTCAGAGGAAGACTAAGGCCCTTTTCGCACGCAGTTTTTTTTTGCGCAAGGGCTCCTTGAGCGTTGCGTGAATGGGAGCGTTGGTCCGTACGATGCACTCCCACTCATGCGACGTTCACAAGCCTAAAGCGGGCCATGCGTGTATTTTTTTATTTTCGGCTCTAAGCTGAAAATACTGCACGGTCGCGCAATGCTCATGGGGCCCTCGCGCACTTACCTGCGTGCGATGCGCCGAACAAACCGGCCCAGTCACGCTTCCTCTCCCAGCGCAGCCTACAGCTTCCAGGCTGCGCTGCGAAAGGAAGGGGCGCTAGCGCAATGGTCGTGCAACCAGCAAGCCGCTGCAGGAGGCAGAAGGGCTGCCGTGAGTGGCTCGCGCAAGTGGCTGCTCGCGTGGGCGCCGCTCCCCGCTGCCGCGACGAAGGTAAGGTGCAAAAAGGGCCAAAGACAAACTAAGTATTATTCTTTCCCCCGCTCATTATTAACAAGCAAACTCCCCAAACATACTTATTATTAAATCTATATTTATATTTCAATGAAATTTAGATGTACTCCTTGACTTTCATTAATGCATTACTGACTACCGAAAGGGAATTAAAAAGGAAACTAAATTTACTATGATGCTGATTGTCACATGGACGATTGTGTTAGGTTCCCTGACCAGTTGATCCTTCCCTTTTCCCACTGACATTCTGTTCACTTTATGAAGTTTGGCCACAGAACATGATGTCAATTAAAAACAAAATAAAGGCCGGAATTCTCTATAAGTCTACTTTACATATACCATTTGAGCATCTCTTATCCGGAAATTTGAGCCAATGCAATGCTGAGCTGCATCAACAGGAATATAATAGTGTCGTGGTCAAGGGAAGTGATTTGTTTTTATTTGTTCATCACCTCGGGAGTCCTTGAGATATTGGGAGGCAATACAGAAATATTTTAAATAATAAAAATAATAGCAACTCAATCCTCTATGCATCTGGGCTTTCTCATCAAGGGAATCATTAAATCAACTGGGGAAAACACTGGAAATAGTAAAGAAGATGCAACGTTTCAGACTAGTAGCCATTTTAGTGCATAAATTGTCCCAGATTGTTCACACAATGGGATAATAATACAGTAGAGATATAAGTGAAATCAGCAAACCCCAGTATCTTTATGACAACTAAGCAAAACACCATAAAAATGTGCAAGCTTTTGAGCTCTACTGAACTCGTCTTTAGCCAAACTGAATACAAAGAAGTAACAGAAAAATTATTTTAATTTAGCCAGACTGGATACAAAAGAAGTAACAGAAAAGTTATTTTAATTTAGCCAGACTGGATACAAAAGAAGTAACAGAAGTAACAGAAAAGTTATTTCAATTTAGCCAGACTGGATACAAAAGAAGTAACAGAAGTAACAGAAAAGTTCCCTGCACTCCTTCCCCCCAAAAATTAGGTCAGATGTTACTCTCATGAGCTCTACAATTAGATTTAGGCCATTTCCGCACTAGATTGTTATAGTGCTATGATTCTACTTTCAACATCCTATGGAATCCTGGGGTTTGCAGTTTAGGGAGGGGCCTATAACAGTCTCGTGCAGAAATGGCCTAAGAGAAAAACTTCAGATTGAGTGTAAGAAGTCTGGCATTTTCATAAAAGGAAAATAACGGGATTAGGGAAGAGAACCAACGAGAAGTGTGGGAAGATTGCCCCTGTGTGCAAAACTGAGAAGGATGTGGAATGTCAAGATTCCCAGGGGGCCAGTGTGCCCACTAGTCCCTGGCAGTTTCCCATCCCTGGCTTGAACGGAAATTGAAATGTTAAGAGTGTTGTAAATTTTGAATTGCAAAATCCCTGGCTGTTTCTCTCCCCCAAGTTGCTGTTTATGCTGAGTGAAAAAGGTGTGTATGTCTGTATGCACATGAATATGTATGTATGTACATTAGGTCCCATGGTTTCGGGGTAACAGAAAGGCCCCTCCCTAAACTGCAAACCCCAGAATTCCATAGGATGTTGAAAGTGGAATAATAACACTATAACAGTCTAGTGCGGAAATGGCCTTAGTATCAACATGGACATTTCAGACAGGATAAATGCATATCCCACATTCCCTTGTTTTCTGTTACCCAACATGATGAAGAGTTCTTGAGGTCTCAAAAGCTTACATACTTTCTTGGTATTTTCCTTTGCCCTAATGAATGTATGGGCCTGCTGATGATTCCCCCCCCGCCAATTAAGAGCATGCCTATCCTTTTCTTTCTCTCTCTGTATGTGTGTGTGTGTGCGTGCGCGCGTGCGCATGCTTGTTTTAATAAGCAAAATCATCTCTGAAGTCATTTAAATATACCTGTGCAAGTTGTGGGGAAAGGACTGTGTCACAAAAGAAAGCCAAGCGCTAAAGCATATTAGACAATAAACCTGGATAACCTCCCTGTAATAATTATAACCGCTGACATCAATTATTTTGGGGGGTTTTTTTGTCACCTGTTTAATGAGTTTTATGGTCATGTTGTGTCCCTTTAACTTCCTCATGCAAAAGTATTGATGACGTGAAAGGCTAAAAATAAAATCATTCAAATGCCTTTTTTTAAAAAAAAACCAAAAAGCACTTGCATCAACAGATGTTCTAAGTCTTTTGAATATTACAAGATCCCTTCTGCCACAAACCAACCAAGGTATGCCACCTCACCTGGCTGAAAATAAAAGGTGCCACCTGGCAACTCAGCCCATCCCTGAACAGATGAGCCAGCTGGCAACCCAGAATTCAAAACAAGAAAGTGCATGAAGTTCCAGAGTTATCACAAAAACACAAGAAGAACAAGACTAAGCCTTCGGGGACTTTAAAAAAAAAATACACTAGACTAAACAAAACCCCTCACGGTCAAAGCTGTGCCAGATCAGAAGCACAATGTCGTCAGATGTTCAAAGTACCAACAAGAAACCCCGCGGGAAAGAGGAAGAGGAAAAACACGCACATCACAAACAGGCCTTAGGAAGTTAGGTTTGGGGAGGACTCCGACTCCCAGATTCCCCCAACCGAAAGCTAATTTTTTTATGTTGTGGTCCCAAAGTTCACATCTGTGTGTATCTACAGCCTGTGGGCATCTGACACACCCCTTGTTGTTATGTGCCTTTGCCCCAGCCTCCTCCAGTTCTGGAGCCCAAGAAAATAACAAAGGGACACATCCCATTCATAGGAACAAAGGAGAACCTAAGAAAAGACTTGCAGCCAATTGAGTTATTGTTATTTTAATACCAAGCTGATGCTTATCAAAGGGTTTTCTAGCCAAGATTGAATCAAAAGAGACTTGCCATTGGCTTCCACTTAGGATGAGTATAACTTGCCCTGGGTAATCCCATGAGTTTTCCGACGAGAGTGTTATAGCGCTATGATTCCACTTTCAACCTCCTATGGAATCCTGGGGCTTGCAGTTTAGGGAGGGGCCAGCCGGCCCCTCCCTAAACTGCAAACCCCAGGATTCCATAGGAGGTTGAAAGTGGAATCATAGCGCTATAACACTCTCGTGCGGAAATGGCCCCAATGGGTTTCCACAGCTCAGTGAGGATTCAGCTCTTGGTCTCACAGAGTTTTACTCCCTGACTCCAATTGCTACGCAAGGCTGACTCACATCTGTTTTTGCTGTGTGCCTTCAAGTCATTTCTGACCTATGGTGGCCTTAAGGCGAATTTATCATGAGGTTTCCTGGGGCTGAGAGTGTGTGGCTTCCCTGGCTGAGCAGGAAATCAAACCCTGGGCTCCAAGGTCGTAGTCCAACACTCAAATATTAGGTACCTTCAAACTGTTTCTGACTTTACAGCGACCCTATCCTAGGGCAAAATTTATCTAGAGATTTATCATTGCCTTTCTTGGAGGGTGGGAGAGTATGGCCATTTCTGCACTACACTGTTACAATGCTATTATTCCACTTTCAACATCGGTGGAATCCTGGATTTCGCAGTTTAGGGAGGAGCATTTAGAATTTAGAATTCTCTGCCAGAGAGCTCTTTGGCCTCAGTAAACTACAAACCCTAGAATTCCACAGGATGTTGAAAGGGAAATAATAGCACTAGAACAGTGTAGTGCGGAAATGGCCTCTGAGTCACCGAGTAGGTTTCAGTGGTAGGCTGGGGATTAGAAGCCTGGCCTCCCAGAGACTTAGTCCAACCCTCAAACGACCAGATCACACTGGCTCTCATGAAGTAGATTCCCCCACCTTGCCTTGCTGCTCTGATTTTGTTCTTGCTTTGTGCCTTCCTATCAACTCCAACATAGGGTGATGCTCTCCTAGGGGTTTTTTTGGCCACATGTCTTTAAAAAAAAAAAAGGTTGCCACTGCCTTCCTGTAAGGCTGAGAGAGTGTGACTTGCCTCAGCACCACCACCCCCTCACTGGAAGCCTTTCCGCACTACACTGTTATAGTGCTATCATTCCACTTTCACCTCCTGTAGAATTCTGGGGTTTGTCATTTCCTGAGGCCAAAGAGTTCTCTGGCTGAGAATTCCAAATGCCCTTCCTTAAACTGCAAACCCCAGGATTCCATAGGAAGTTGAAAGTGGAATAAGATCACTATAACAGTGTAGTGCGGAAAGGCCCTGGGTTTCCGTGGTTTAGTGGGGTCCCGAACTCTGCCCTCCCAAAATCCCAGCCCAACACAAACCAGGACATAATGCTAGTTTCCCTCCTAACACACCCTACCCTAAGGTGAAAAGGAAGGTCAACTTAGGAGGTCCTCCATCCCAGAACCTCCCACCCACCCCCTGGGGCTCTTCCCAAGCTCCTTCCCCCTTCCCTCCCTCAAAATCTTTCCCTAAAAGTCATCCCCACCTCTCAACACCTCCTCACCCCTTGAATTTCCAGTCACAAGCGGGAGCAGCAGCTGCAGAGGTGCAGCGAAAAGGAAAGCTCCCCCCATACAAGAATTCTGTCCCCTTAATAAAAAAAGTCCTGCAAATAATTCATGTGAAATAGCAATAATAAAATTGTTGTTTTAATTGTGAAACTTTAATAAAATGATATTATAAAATAAAAAATAAAAAAAAGTCCTGCAACCTCCAGATTTCTAGTGAGACTCTGGAAGTGAGTCATCCCTAAAACTCTTCTCCTGCATCTGCTGTGTTTATATCCTCCCTTGGTCACTTTGCTTTCCTTGGGATGACTAAACTCGGCCGAAGTTTTTAAAGTCCCTGCAATGCCAGACATGTGGGGACTGAAAGGCAATTTCATGGGAAAGGGGGAGGGAGAATTCCTATTGGGGGGCAATCCCACATTTTGCCTCCCCCACCCGTGGATCCACCCCCCTTAGCCTCCTGCAGCAAAAATGCGCCGAAGAGTCCTGTGGCGCCTGGAAGACGACCACGTTTCTTTGGGGCGGAGTAGGGGATGAAGCGGCAAAGCATCTGCCCAGCAAAACGTGTTGAGATCTTAAGATGCCACCGGACCCCCCTGACCATTCCTTGGGAAAGTGTTCTCACGAGACAACTCCACGGGGAGGTGGGGGATGCGCTTCATCTTATATCCCCCCCGCCCCAGTTCTGCGCCCTCCCTGCGCCCCCCAACACACACACTCGCCTTCACCCACCCCTGTCTCTATTTTGGGGGGACTTTTTGGAGTCTGGGGGAGGAGAAGAAGCACCCCCTACACATGCAGACACCCCTCAAAGGAACCCCCAAAGGCTGCAACTGCGCGCCCGCGGAATCCCCGCGCATCCTTCCTCCTCCCTTCCCACGCGCGGAGTGGCCAACTCCGTGGCCAGAGAGAGAGAAAAAGGGGGCGAGCCACGGGGTGGGGAAGGAAGTGGCCCCGAGGAGCCTCCTTTCCCAAAGTCTCCGTGGATGCCATTGAGGGCGGTGCGCCTGGGAAGGCACCCTCGCTCTTTCCCGCACGGGGTTGTTACAGCGCGATCATTCCACTTCCCACCTCCTACGGAGGGGCCCCTCCCGAAACGGCAAACCCCAGGATTCCACAGGAGGTCGAAAGCGGAATCATCGCGCTCCAACAGCCCAGCGCAGACGGCTGCCTCTCTCCCGGGCGAGCATCGCGCAAGGGGGCTTACCGGCCAGCGCGGCTTCTCCGGGGTCGGCGGCGAGGAGGTCCCCGTGGCGGCTCCCTCTGCGCGCAAGATGCGCCCCCGCGCAGCGCTCTCCGGGGTCCGATTGCGCGGCGAGGCCAGGCGGGCGCCTTGGGAAGGGGAGGCAGCGCCGGGAGCGCTTTTTCAAAGCCCGGCTAGTTTCGTTTTCCGGGCCTGGCGCCGCCCCAAAACCTATGGCAGGGCGGCTCGGAAGTTACATCAGGCGGCGGGCCAGCCCCGGGGAGGAGCTCCCGGAGCATCCTCGCCCGCCGCCCCGGGAAGCGGGGACCCGGCCCCGTCTCCATCCCGCTCACCCAGGCAGAAGAGAAGCCCCGCTGCCCCGGCCAGGGCGCTTTGGCAACCCGGCCTCTCGCCCCCGCGCCGGTTGCGCCTTCCCAGGTCTTTGGCAGGGATGGATCTGAGTCTTTTGCTCCCAGTCTCAAGGCGTCCAAGCCTCCAGCCCTTGGAGAGACTTCCAAGTCAAGTCCCAAGTCAAGTCTCCAGTCTGGAAGCCAACTTTGCACCCCAACCAAAGCTCCAGAATTACTGGATCGAGAGGAACAAATTCAGTTTTAACAATTTACGCAGAGTCGGCTCTCCACATTTGCAGTTTTGCCACCTGCAGCTTCGGAAGTGGGGAATCGGATCCTATCTTACTCCCCATTACTGAAGCTTCAAAAGATTTAGAAGGAAGGATCCTTCCTCCTCAAGCCCCTTGCCCAACACATGTGCTGCGCCCCTCTGAGAAATGCACCCTGCACTCTGGGGGGAGCCTTGGCTTCTGCTCTTAGGAAACATTTTATTTCATTTTATATAATTTTATTACGTTTCGCAAATAAAAAAAAAAACACCATCTCAAATTGTACTTTTACATGTCATGTTTGTGTTCTTCCACTCTGGTCTAGTTTTCATTTTATGAACTTTATTCACATATAAAAAATTATGCCTCACAATTCTATGTTCATCTTATGTGCTTGATCTTGCATTTCCCTCGTCCACTCCTGTTATGTTACAGTTATTCCTCTTTAATTTCAACCATAATTCAGACATTTTCACTTGGCAGTTCCCAGCAATGACCCATGACCATTTGCCATTCTGCTTTTCTCTGGTCATCTGATTTCCCCTTTAATCTCTGAGAGACAATATCTGCATTTCTATTCTCAATCAATGTCCCCCACCATTGTTCAATTGTGGGTATTTGCTGAGACCTCCACAATTAGGAAACATTTTGGAAGGTTCCTCCAATATGCAGTGGGGACAGGCTGCTGGACAGACCTCAAGCAAGCCTCAAGCCCATTGCCTAACCCATTTGCTGTTCCCCTCTGAGAAATGCACCCACACTTTGGGCTTGAGACAAATTTTCATGGGACCAGCAGGCAAAAAGACATGGCGGCATTGTTCAAAGTCACAAAGTGTCTGGATCAGTGGTTCTCAACCTTCCTAATGCCGCGACCCCTTAATACAGTTCCTCATGTTGTGGTGACCCCCAACCATAAAATCATTTTCGTATTTATTTATTTATTATTTAGTTAGTTAGTTAGTTAGTTATTTCCAACATCAAATAGATTGGAAACACTGCCCTAAATCACTGCTCTGGATAGACTTCTAATGCCTAAAAACTGGTAACCCTCCCCCCTTTTTTAAAGCACAGAAAGCGTCCATCAGTGCCAGAATTAAGGCAGTAGTTCTAGTTCTGAATGTTGGGTTTCCACAGTTCAAAAAGCCAGTCACTCCCAAAAGCAATGCCAAAACAGCCCACATTTTACACGAGGCACAGGGAGGAAAGGACAGGGAGAGAGGAAAGATGGCGGCGGCATAAGCAGATGCGTTTTTTTTTCACTCCCTCCCTCCCTCCCTTAAAGGGAGTGCGGACGCTGAACATACAAAAAGCGAGGCATGCAAGACAGTCAGGGCGAAGAACACAACACGTGCGTGTGGCAAGCGCCAAGGGTCCACGCACAACAAAAGCGAGAGGAGAAAGTCATCCTGGCTATTTCTGCACTAGACTGTTATAGCACTATTATTCCACTTTCACCATCCTATGGAATCCTGGGGTTTGCAGTTTGAACCCCAGCGCAGGGGTCTCAGAAGCACTGCTCCCATTGGCTGTGAGGCCACCTTCTTTTAAAAGGGGGGCAGGATTGAGGAGCGGCGACCCCTTTGAAATGGTCGTTCGACCCCCAAAGGGGTCCCAACCCCCAGGTTGAGAACCACTGATCTGGATGAAGGCTTTATGTTACTGAACCAAGGGCATCAAGTCAGTCATTAAAAATATACAAGTCTCAGGTTGAGTCAGTGCGTCATTTACAGCCGAGCCAAGTCACCGAAGCAACTTAAGTCTGACTTGAGTCCAAGTCTACTGACTCGAGTCTACATCACTAGTCTTTGTCCAGTTGATCCTCGTCCCATGGTTCCCTGGGAGAGACTGAATCAGAGATTTGCCGTTGCCTTCTTTTTAGGATGAGCAAGCGTGATGTGGCCAAGGTAATCTGGTGGACCTTATCCAGGGGAGCTCATTAACTTTCCTCGCTGTCCAGTGTTCACATCTGTATCCAAATCTGTACCCAACCTGTGGTGATCATCAGCTAGGGTTTCCTTGGCAAGATGGTTCAGAGATGATTTGCCGCTGGCTTCTTCGGAGGTTGAGAGAGTGTGACTTGTCCAAGGACATTTCTGCCCTACACTGTTATAGTGTTATTATTCATAGAATCATAGATTTGGCAGAGATCACCATGGCCATCCAGTCCAATCCCCTGACCTTATAATCAGTGAGGAACAAAGTTAATATTTAACTGCTGTGAGTGCTTTGGAAGATAAGAAAAATATAAAATTGGGAGGGGGGATCTCAATTGCAGCAATGCATCTGAAAAAGTGGATTGTAATCTGTAAAAGCTCATAGAATCTTAGGTCATTTCCGCACCACACTGTTATAGTGGTATTATTCCATTTTCAACCTCCTATGGAATTCTGGGGTTTGTTGTTTACTGCGGCCAAAGAGCTCTCTGGCTGAGAATTCTAAATATCCCTCCCTAAACTGCAAAGTAAACTGTCAGGGCCATCTCATATAACTCACTGCTGTGCAGGAATAAACAGCTTAAAGCTGTCCCTCCAACTTCTGTTTCAAGACATCCAAAGGTGGAGAATCCACGAAAGTCTATTCCACTGCCAAACAGCTCTTACAGTCAAGAAGTTCTTGGCAATGTTTGTACGGAATCTCTTTTCTTTTAATTTGAACCTAATGGTTCTTATCCTAGTTTCTGGAGCAGCAGGAAACAGGCTTGCTCCACTTTCTATATCAATGTTTCTCTGGATATCTGACATGATAGACCAGCAATTATTTTTTGTTTCCAGTGTGCCAGGGACTGGCACCAAATCTGTGCCCATTTGGCTACCATTGTTGTTTGTTCCTTCCTAGAAACATGTCAGAGACTCACAGCCAATGGTTCAGAGACCAGTACGGCATTGACTAGCACCAATCTACATGCCATCCCTTCAAATACCTAAAAGTGGCTATTGTGTCTCACTCTTCTCCAAACTAAACATCTCCAGCTACCTAAGCCATCCCTCATAGGGCTTGGTTTCCATGCCTTTTAACCTTCTCTGGACATATTCCAGCTTCTTTATATCCTTCTTGAGCTGTGGTGCCCAGAAGTGCGCACAATGTTCCAGGTGAGATCTGATCAAAACAGAATAGAGTGGAGCTACTATTTCCCTTAGCTTATAAATCAGTTGGTCCCAAAAGTGACCCACAACCCCTTGTTTGTTTGTTTTAATTTCTCCCTTATTTTTTAATACCGAACAAATTAACACCACTGCACATAGTAGCAAAGTGCATTTGGTAAACCCACCATAAAGAAAGACCTATATGGATATATAGTAAATAGTATACTTGCTATAACTTTGCTTATAATAAGTTTGCAAGTTACAACACTGCTGTCTTTTTTTTTTTTTTTTTTGGTTTATTTATTTGTCCTGGGAGGTTGTGTTCATTCCAAAACTTTCTCTCAATTGCATCAGATTCCTGAATTTCCTACTGCTCCATGTGATTCCTTCCAACATTTTTGAAAACGCCAAGAAGAAATGGAAACTGAAACCAATGACAAAAGGGTCATACTCAGGAAAGCGATCAGCTTGTGATGGTTTCCCTTACCTAACTGCATTGGTGAGAAAGCAGTAAAAGATCATTTATTCTGTGGAGAGAAAGAGAAAAGAAGCCTGGCAGCTTTGTATGTATTTAAATAAACAATGAGACTGTTTTGCAGCAATGAGACTGTTTTGTAATCTGTTCTGATTACAACAGAAACTGGAAAGCAAAATGACTGTTAACTACACATGGGAATTTCCAAGGATGTGTTCAAGAGGCTTCTCGAAGAAATCTGTTGCCCATGGAAGTGAACTGGTTACTGAGCTCTGGTTACTAAGCTCTGAATCCATTGCAGTTAATTCATCAGCTGCGGAGTGAATCCACTCCTGGTTTTATCCCAGATTGCAATGGTGCTAGCCAAAGGTGCTGAAGCTATTTGGGGTTAGAGTTCAGCACCATGGATAGCACCTTTAATGTTCAGACTAAAACCCAAAGCAGATTTACTGCCCGACTCAGATGGAAGTTACCAACTGCTACTGCTTGAACAAGCTGCTTGTCTGGACTCCCAGTGTCCACACCAGCTGGGGGAAATTGGGAAGTTGTTGTCCAAAAAAGTAACTTTCTCACGCTCATCTTATATCCCTACCATGCTTTCATGGACCTATTTTGTGTCCCTTCCAGAGACCTTCCCAATGTTTCATTCAAAAGAATTTATCACCATACAAACTCCTTTGGGTCACCTCCCATCTGTGTTCCCCATATAGGTTCAGTGCTTTAGAACAGCTCCCTCAAAGTTCACACTAGAGCCCAGGGCACATTCACAGCTTCACTGACATGGGAACCAGCAACAAAGCCTCCCTTGTCTAGAAGCAGCAGCAAGCCCTGGCTGAGGAAGGAAAAAGCAGCATAAAAGATAACACCGGTAGAGTTTTCTTATTTTAATTATTTTTTCAACTTAGATTTTAAGTTCATTTACTTACAGCAATACGCATGCCACCTCCAGTTAGTTAAATTAATACGGCCATCACCCCACATTTGTGGGAATTAGGGGCACAGAACCCCTACAAAAGTGGAAAAAAATACAAATATCTATTGTGTTGTTGTTAACCACCCATTAAGTCAACTTTGGCTTATGGCAACCCCATGAACGAGAGATCTCCACATCACTCTATCCTCAACCATCTTGCTCTGGTCTTGCAGATTCAGGGACACGTCTTCCTAGACTGAGGTCATTTTCGCACTAGACCTTCCATTTTCAACATCCTATGGAATCCTGAGGTTTAAGGCCATTCTGCACCAGACACTTACAGTGCTATTATTCCACTTTCAACATCCTATGGAATCCTGCGGTTTGCAGTTTAGGGAAGGGCCAGCCTGCCCCTCTCTAAACTCCAAACCCCAGGATTCCATAGGATGTTGAAAGCGGAATAATAGTGCTATAACAGTCTAATGCAGTAATGGCCTGAGTCTATCCATCTGCAATGCCATCTTCCTCTTTTCCTACGGCCTTCCACCTTACCAAGCATGATTGTCTTTTCTAGGGAATCAGGTCTTCTCACGATACGACCAAAGTACAACAGCCTCAGTTTAGTCATCTTGGCTTCTAGGGAGAGTTCTGCCCCAAACTATATTTAACACACAAAAAAGTACAGTACAACCCATAGATTCAACCTATTATGGATTAAAAGTACATTATACAATCTATTTTACCCATGGTGGGGAGCATGCTTGCCAGCTAGTTCTGTCTTCAAGACATTGGGGTTCCTTTGCAAGGCAGAAGTGGGTGGCTGGTGGGGTTAGCTCCCACTCCTGCTGCTGCCCTGAGCCTCGTGTTCTCAGTCTGTCACAGTCTTATGATGCTTGCAGAGAGACTGTGAACATAAGGTGAGACGTATAGGTCTCTATTTAAAATGGTATAGGGCAGCAGCAAATAACCTGTGAATAATCAGCTCTGCAAATGTTAAACCCACCGATGTGGAGGGCCAACTACGGTATACAATTAACTATCACCATCTTACACATCTTCCACTTAATATTTTTACATCAAGTCCAGACACAACTCCTGGGTCTCCTTTCCAATTGTGAATCATTGTGTCAAAAAGTACTATTCCAGAAGTACAATTGATTTATTGGTGGTTCATATGTTGAGACTAGATCCATATTACGGAGGAAAAATGGAAACTAGATTTGTATGAAACCATCTTCTTTTATATCTCCTGTGTGTGTGTGTGTGTGAGAGAGAGAGAGAGAGAGAGAGAGAGAGATTTCACATCACTTGTTGTCTAATGCCAACACCATTAATTTCATAGGGTTTTCTTAGGCAAGGAATTCTCTGAGGTAGTTTTGCTGGTTCCCCCCTCTGAAAGATAGCCTAGAGCACCTGATAGTCATTGGCAGTTTCACATTCAAGTACTAACCAGGGCTGACCATGCTTAGATCCCAAGATCAGATGGGATCCGGTGCCTTTATGGTATTTAGGCTGACCAGCTATAAATGGTAAGTTACCATTTCAATAAATGGCAGTAAACCATACTCTGTCAACCCAACCCCTTAATGACCAATCTTGCAAGTTTTTTTTTAAATTTTGCAACTTCTTTCCAGACAGCTCCCAGAGATATAATGTTTATGCAAAAGCTTTTCGTTAACACCATTAAGATGGAGAAGAACATGAGTGTATTTCTCAACTGGATGGTTTGGATAGATGTTAAACTCAACCACTCTATTATTTCCTTCCAAATTAGTAGGATTCTTGGCAACTTTATGGTTCTTCTGTGATCTGGCCACACATACGTGGTTATGAGCTGGCATGTACTTGAAAAATATCCTAAAAGTGTATTTGGAATATCTAGAGGCACATAATGAGGAACAAGCATATAGGATCTTCTTTTCCCTGTGTGAAGGGTATCAGGGGAGCTAATCTTGTAGCAATTTGAGATCTTCAAATGGAGGCCTTGTTGTGTGTCCCATTACTGTGAGAGACCATGTTGGCAAGTACATGAGACAGAGCCTTCTCTGTAGCAGAAGCCCACCAGCAGAAGTTCCACCCAAGCGATATTGCCTCTTTCCCTCCTGAGCTTCCAAGACTATATTATTCAACATGGTCTTTGGTTCTGGATTATTTTAATTCTTTGGCTTTTAATTTTCATAGAATCATAGAATCATAGAGTTGGAAGAGATCCCTGGGGCCATCCAGCCCAACCCCATTTTGCCATGTGGGAACCCCCATCAAAGCATTCCCTTTGACAGATGGCCATCCAGCCTCTGCTTAAAAACCTCCAAAGAAGGAGATGCCACCACACTCCAAGGTGTTCCACTGCCAGACAGCTGTGACTACCAGGAAATTCTTCCTGAGGTTTAGGTGGAATCTCTTTTCCTGTAATTTGAATCCATTTCTCCTTGTCCTGGTCTCTGGAGCAGCGGAAAGCAAGCCCGCTCTCTCCCAAGTTTCCCCCCAATCAATCTGTTTTCAGAAGTTTATTTTAAATCTTGCTTTCCGTGTCACTTTGGAAGGCTTGGCAGGCTGAGAAACAATGAGTAACGATGACATTAATAATGGGTGTGGTAGTGTCACGGCCCAGGAATCAGATGCCAAGGATGAGGACAAAGCTCAGTCTAAGGAATGGCAGTGTCAGGACACACCAAGCCAGGACTCACCTGAGACAGATCAAACACAGGCTCTACCAGAACAGCTGGAACGATCGGATGAGAAGGAATAGCCACCAAGGCCTCAGACCCAACAGGAAAGAACGTTCAAAGAGGCTGCTTGCTAAGCAAAAGGAAAAGGTCTCTTGACCAAGGGCTCCTGGCTACAGCCATTTTAAGACACAGCTCTGACTTGTGTTCCCTGCTGGAAACATCAGATCTCTGGCACTGGTGTGGTATTCTTGTGGTTCTACCTGAAACCCTGACCTTTGGACTGGCTGACAACCCTCTTTGGCTCTTGGAGTTTTGGATTGGCTTTTGACTTCTGTCTCACTCATTTCTTTTGCAAGCGAACACTTCCAGGCAAAATTCCTTTCAGAGACTTTTGTTTGGTTTGCTGGCCCTGTCTTCTATGTCATTACTTGCAAATGCTTTGGGTAAATTTCTTCCTCCCTAGCAACTGCCTGCACTTGCGAAACCTGGAGCAGGATAGTCACGATGATGGTGATAGTGGTAGAAATGATGACGATGCATTTGCTGTTGAACACCATAAATGTACTCTACCCTTCCAAAATCCATCTCTCACCAGTCCCAGACCAACCATCTCTTTGATAGGTACGTGCTGATTTCTATGCGCACTGCCATGTAATTAAGGGCCTTTCCGCCCTACACTGTTATGATGCTATTATTCCGATCCCCGCTTGGCCATGGAAACTCACTGGGTAACCTTGGGCAGTGGCACTTTCCCAGTCAAAGAAGAAGGCAAGGACAAACACCCTCTGAACAAACCCCATAACAGGTTTGAAACAGGTTTGCCTTAAGTTAGAAGTAACTTGAAAATGTGCACATACACAACTTAGGCCATTTAATCACTACACTGTTACAGTGCTCTTATTCCACTTTCAACCTCCTATGGAAACCTGGGGTTTGCAGTTTAGGGAAGGGCACTGAGAATTCTCAGACAGAGAGCTCTTGAGCCTCAGTAAACTACAAACCTCAGGATTCCACAGGATGTTGAAAGTGGAAAAAGTAAGATGATAGAGGATTAATTGGGAATCTCCCTAACAAATTGGGACCCTCCTCCAACTATCCCAATGTGGTGGGGAAAGTCCAAGTTACTCCTCTATCCCTCTTTTTCAGCTGCTTTTAAAAAGTCCAAAATTCTCTCTCCCCCTCTCAGTTGCCTCCTTTGTCCTCAGCTCACTTCTGTTGCTACAAACTCAATTTGCACACCATTAACTCAGCAACAGGGAGAGGAAAGACATCTTGCCCTTCCCAGAAGACTGAGGCAAAAGCAACCTACTGCAGCCTCTCCTAGCTTTTCTGCCCTTCCGCATTAACTGTGGCCCTCTTGACTGCACTCTGATGTCGCTTGACCACATGTGCCTTGGTCTTCATCGGTGAAATTTTGGAAGGTAAGGAAAAGCACAGAAGAGGACTGCAATGTGCCTAAGGACTACCCACCTTCCTCCTTCCAGAAAGTGTCTGGGGATGGGGGATGGATCAGAAAGAACCGCCTGTTTACTTTGGGAAGAGGAAGCTCCAGGCTGTAAACAGGTTGCAAATTACAACACATTGTTGTGCCACTGGGGACTGCGCAAAACAGGGTTAAGAAACAGCCTGCTGAGAAATGAGGAAGCAGGCACCCTCACAGGGGTGGACTTTTGGGAGTGACCAAGAGGCACTCTGTGCATTCTCAAAGCAATTTGGCACTAATGTTATTATGCCACACTGAATAATGGTCCGTAAAAGAGTTTTTGAGGTTATTGTTGTTATGTGCTTTCAAGTCAACTCTGACTTACAGTAACACTATCACAGGGTTGTTTTGGCAAGATTTATTCAGAAGTAGTTCGCCACTGCCTTCCTCTGAGGCTGAGAGTGTGTGACTTGCCCAGTGGGCTTCCACAGCTGACAGAGATTTGCACATCGGTCTCCTGGAGTCACAGTTCAGCACTCAAACTGCTACACCATGGTGGCTCATACGGTTTTCTTGTCAAGATATTTTTCAGAGGAGGTTCACCACTGTTGTCCTGTGAGGCTGAGAGAGTGTGATTTGCCCAAGGTCACTTACGTTTCCATGGCTGAGCAGGGATTCAAATGCAGGTCTGCTAGGGTCCTAGTTCAACACTCAAAGCATGACACTACACTAGATTTTGGGGTCCCTGCAAAATCCAGTTGATATGAAGTCTTCTACTTTTTCTGCCCCCTCAATATTCTTTGGTGTGCAGGTGAAAGAAAAGTAGAACAGGAGAGAAATCTTGCTGGATTAGACCAAAGGAATTTAACTGGCCCATCATTCTGTTCCCAGAGGAGCCAGCCAGATATCTCTGGGAAGTCCACAAGCAGGGCATCAGCAAAATAGTACAATCCCACTTATGTTCCCCAACAATACTGATATTGACAAACAAGCTGTCTCTGATACTGGAGGCAACATAGAGCCGTAACTAGTAGCCACACATAGGCCATTTCTGCACGAGCCTATTATAGCGCGATGATTCCACTTTCAACCTCCTATGGAATCCTGGGGTTTGCAGTTTCGGGAGGGGCCAGTCGGCCCCTCCCGAAACTGCAAACCCCAGGATTCCATAGGAGGTTGAAAGTGGAATCATCGCGCTATAACAGGCTCGTGCGGAAATGGCCATAGTTTCAGAAGTAGAGCTTAGGACAGTGGCTTCCATGACAGAGGGGCAATGAATCCACTCCAGGATTTTAATGACCTGTCCAAGGTGCTGAACTTTATGCCTCCAAATATGTTCTGATCCTCAGATAGCTCAGGTAACCTTAAAAGTTTGTATTAATGCTTGGCACAGATTATCTTATTACCCCAAAATTTAGATGCCACAACGGCCACCCCGCGATTCCAGATACCTTTTGAAAAGTGGGGAATGAATTTGCTCAAAGAGGAGGCTTGCCAGAGGAGCAAATTAACAAGACCTTTTCTACCAGTGTTTATAGGCTCACACAGGAAAAGAACCTGCCAGAGATTCAAAAGTAAGCTAAAAATGGGTTTTTATTGGGGGGAATTCACTCATGCATGCACACAAAATACAAACAGTCAAACATTCACACAAGAGTAAACTGAAGGAGAAAGGGAGGAAAAAAATATGTATGGAGGCTGAGAGGTTTTAGGTTTATAATTACCCAGCCAGAAGAGTAGTGAAAAAGTTGAAATGTGACTTAGACTTCTGTCTAAGGAAAGGCCAGATCAGGATTCAGAGCAACAAAGTGGAGTCCAGCATTTCATCTGGCTGCATCTGACTTCTCAAAACCATGGGTTTATATACTCTGTTTCCCTCCCTGAAGGGGTGTGAGTTGATTGCTCTCCCACCCTAGTGGACAATGGGAGTTGCAACACAGACAATGGGGTCTGGATGGCGCTCATGGTTTCAATGTCTTGGTTGAGTGAGGGTTTCTGGAGTAGGATATGCACACAGTAGGGGTCCTGGCCTCTGCCCCTGGGCACCTTATTGTTTTCTGAGATTGGCAGTTGATAGGATTAGCTCAGAGCCACTAAGTCAGGCTTTCTTTGCTAATGTCAGCGAACTTTAGACCTGGCCACACTGGGGTTACTTTTGCCCTGTTTTTCAGCAAGGGTCCCTTCTTCCACATGGCTTCCAGTCAGTGTATATAATTTATATTTTATGCCAACACATCTGCCAATTAATATATTTTGCCAATTCGACCATATCAAAATGTGGGGATGTATGGCCTGGTAATACTCTGCCCCACTAGCATGAAGGCCATCGACAACCACTGGCTCCATAGTAGCAGAAGGACATAAGTTGTTGTGGGTTTTCCGGGCTTTAGGACATAGAATCATAGAATTGTAGAGTTGGAAGAGACCCCAGGGGCCATGCAGGAACACCCTCAAAGCACTCCCGACAGATGACCATCCAGCCTCTGCTTAAAGACCTCCAAAGAAGGAGACTCCACTACACTCCATGGAGGCAGCAGATTCCACTGACGGACAGACCTGTCCGTCAGGAAGTTCTTCCCGAGGTTCTGGTGGAATCTCCTTTCCTGCAGCTTGAATTCATTGCTCCTTGTCCTGGTCTCTGGAGCAGCAGAAAACAAGCCCTCTCCTTCCTCTACATGGCATCCCTTCAGATATTTAAACATGGCTATCATGTCCCCTCTTAACCTTCTCTTCTGCAGACTAAACATACCCAGCTCTCTAAGTCTATCCCCATAGGGGATGGCTTCCAGGCCTCTCACCATTTTGGTCGCCCTCCTCTGGACTTGCTCCAGCTTGACCATGTCCTTCTTGAATTGGGGTGCCCAGAACTCGACACAGTATTCAAGATGAGGTCTAACCAAAGCAGAGTAGAGTGGTACCAGTACCTCCCTCGATCTAGACACCATGCGCCTATTGATGCAGCCAAGAATTGCATTGGCTTTGACATAAAGTTGACACCTCCAAAGTTCTCTGATCCATCCTGGGCATCTCATCTAACTACAATTAGTTTAATTGCCTCTTAACTATATTTTTTTTAACTCTTAGGATTGGTTTCTAGTTGGCTGTTGTTTTACTCTTAAGTTGTGGACCACTTCAGATGCCACACTAGGGGAAAGATGGGATAAAAAAAAAATAATTAATTTTTTAAAGAGTCAGATGTCTGGTGATCAGGAAGACTATTTGCCTGAGACCTCTTACAAGTGAGAACTTTTCTGTTGCAAGAAGCTTCTAGAGTTTTAAAAAATATTTTTATTGGTTTTTTTTTTTTTTAATTTTAAGGACCATAAATAGCAGCATAGAATTCATAGGGAGAATTTTCATCTCATCCTCCTCCCCCTATCTTACCATATGTTACTCATTTACTTGTAAGGTACTGATAAATATTTAAAAAAATCTTAATTGCCTAGAAAACGCTTCCTTGTAACTAGGTTCTGTTCTGGTGATTTACAAGGAATGTTGTGTTACGGTGTGCCTTCAAGTCAATTTATGGCAAACCTTTCATGGGATCTTCTTTGCAAGATTTGTTCAGAAGAGGTTTGCCATTGCCTTCCTCCAGGCTGAGAGTGTGTCTTCCTGGCCCAAACTCACCAAAGGGGTTTCCACTGCTGAAGGAAGATTCAAACTCCGATCTTCCAGGGTCCTAGCATAACACTCAAACCGCTATGGCCATTTCCGCACTAGCCTGTTATAGCGCGATGATTCCACTTTCAACATCCTCTGGAATCCTGGGGTTTGCAGTTTTGGGAGGGGCCAGGTGGCCCCTCCCGAAACTGCAAACCCCAGGATTCCAGAGGATGTTGAAAGTGGAATCATCGCGCTATAACAGGCTAGTGCAGAAATGGCCTATGTCATTCCAGTTGTCAAAAATAGGATTTTCTAAGACAGATTTGTCCAGAGGAGGTTTGCCATTAACTTCCTCTTAGGCTGAGAGAGTGGGTTCCCATGGCTGACCAGGGATTTGAATCTGGAATCCTGCTTGAAACCCCTAGACTTTTTAGAGTCTAAAAAGTGTATGGAAAGAGAGATGGGGAGAAACATCTCTTTTAGAACTCTAAACCATAAAATAGATTTTATTTGTTATGTTATGTTATGTCATTTTATTTGTTATGTTATCTTTTCTTTTCATAATTTTATATCTCTCACATTACCTCTTCTCCTTTCCCATTTCCGTTTTTCATTCCCTTCTTTCTTTTCTTCTTTTCTTTCTTTTCTTCTTTTCCTTTCCCTTTCCTTCCTCTTTTTTTCTTTACTTTTTATATTGCTTATATTTGTATCTCTTTCGTATTCTATCCTTTTTTTTAATTTTGTTTTGTATTCTTTTGTTAAATCTAAGTTTAATTAGATTCTCATCTTAGATTTTCATCATAATACTCTAGGATAAGAAATGTAAAATGTGGGCTGGACAGGGCTACCGTTAGTTGGATTGGTAATTGGTTGACCGACTGAACCCAAAGGGTGATCACGAATGGCTGCTTTTCATCCTGGAGAGAAGTGACTAGCGAGGTGCCACAGGGTTCTGTCCTGGGTCCAGTGCTGTTCAACATTTTTATCAATGACTTGGATGAAGGAATAGAGGGCATGCTCATCAAATTTGCAGATGACACCAAATTGGGAGGGGTTGCTAATACGCCAGAGGACAGGATCAAAATTCAAAATGACCTGGATAGATTGGAGAGCTGGGCCAGGGCGAATAAAATGAAATTCAACAGAGAGAAGTGTAAGGTCCTACACTTAGGCAGAAATAATGGAATACAGAAATATAGGATGGGGGACACGTGGCTGGATAGCAGTACGTGTGAAAGAGATCTAGGAGTCTTCATAGACCACAAGCTGAACATGAGTCAGCAGTATGATGCGGCAGCCAAGAAAGCCAATGCAATTCTCGGCTGCATCAATAGGAGCATGGTGTCTGGATCGAGGGAGGTACTGGTACCACTGTACTCTGCTTTGGTTAGACCTCATCTTGAATACTGTGTCCGGTTCTGGGCACCCCAATTCAAGAAGGATATTGACAAGCTGGAGCAAGTCCAGAGGAGGGCAACCAAAATGGTGAGAGGCCTGGAAGCCATGAAGCCCTATGAGGATAGACTTAGAGAGCTGGGTATGTTTAGTCTGCAGAAGAGAAGGTTGAGAGGGGACATGACAGCCATGTTTAAATATTTGAAGGGATGCCATGTAGAGGAAGGAGAGGGCTTGTTTTCTGCTGCTCTAGAGACCAGGACAAGGAGCAATGGATTCAAGCTGCAGGAAAGGAGATTCCACCTGAGCCTCAGGAAGAACTTCCTGACAGTCAGGGATGTCCGGCAGTGGAATCTGGTGCCTCAGTGGAGTGTAGTGGAGTCTACTTCCTTGGAGATTTTTAAGCAGAGGCTTGATGGCCATCTGTCGGGATTGATTTGAGGGTGTTCCTGCATGGCAGGGGGCTGGACTGGATGGCCCCTGTGGTCTCTTCCAACTCTACATTTCTGTGATTCTATGATTCTATGAAATATTGAATATATAGAATAGGTCTGGGTTGGGGGTATAATAACCTGTTCATCTCAGCCTCACAAGGCCCCCCTATAGTTTCACTGGAGGGTCACCATAATTTGGAAACAACTCAAAAGCCCCAACAACCAAGCTTTTAGTAGCAGCTGCAGATGTTGCAAGTGGAATCATTGCGCTATAACAGGCTAGCGCATAAACGGCTGGAACACTTTAACCAGCTATGCGTCAGCCGCTTGCAATTTTGCAACAAGCCGAAGCCAAGGTCTATTTGCAGGGAGGTTTCGGGGGCGGGGAAGAAGGCACCAGAGCTATGCAGCGAGCAAAGGCCACTGGCGTCACCATTGTTTTGCAAAGCCATTTAAGTTTCGCTTTCCATTTCTCGGGCTCTCCTGAGTCTCTGGGGCTGACGTAGCCAAGCCTCCCTTCTGGCTGGCCCTTCTCTCTTGCAACCCAGTGAAAGAGAGAAAGAGAGAGAAAGAGAGAGAGAGAGCCAAGCGGGGGGGGGGGCGCCCAGGGGTTCAATGCAGCTGAGAAACTCCATTGCAAACTGCAAAAGCTTGGGCTAAAATAAATTAGTGAGAGCCTTTTCTTTTTTCCCCTTTTTTTTATTGATTATAAAAGAAAAAAAACAGAACAGCAAAAAAAGAAAAACACCATGTGATACACATAACAGTGAAAAACGGAAATTTCAACAAAAACAAGCTTACATTATTATTTCTCTTCAACTCCATTACAATCATATACCTATTCAGCATATTCTATATCATACTGCTGACATACTTTTGTTACCTATATCTAGATCTCATTCTCATTATACTCATTATTATTATTATAATAATTTTATTCTTAATGCTATACTTTTCCATTACATTTAATCTATTACTGCTACTAAATATGATCTTACTACTAAACATCTCACATGCAATTTTTTTTGCATCCTTTTAATTTTTTATTATTTTTTATTATAGAAAAAAATTAAACAATACAAATCCAAATAAACAAAACACCACATAATTAACAAAAAAAAAAGTGAATAAACCCACCCCCAGAGCCAACTTTTTATTTACTCCACTTTCCAAGATTGCCATTCTTCTTGTGAAAGGGTAGCCTTACCATCTCTTATCAAAGCTTTTTCCAAGAATACATTCCAAATTTCTTCAGAATCATTCCCTTTTACAGAACCTTTCATAAATCTAATTCTACAAGTTCATTTATCATTAATTGCAATTTTCCACACTTCTTTATACCATTCCTCTATTTGAACTTTTTCATTTGTTTTCCATTTTTTTGCTATTATTAACCTCGCTGCAGTTAACAAATTTGTTATTAATTCCTTCATTACCTGGGTACACTCAACCTTATTATATATAGACAACAAAGTGAGGGCCTTTCCACACTACAGTGTTATAGCGCTATTATTCCACTTTCAGCCTCCTATGGAATGCTGGGCATTGCGGTTTAGGGAAGGGACTTTAGAATTCTCAGCCAGACTCTTGGGCCTCAGGAAACTACAAACCCCGGAATCCCACAGGAGGTTGGAAGTGGAATCATAGCACTATAACACTGTAGTGTGGAAATGGACACCTGTGAGTAAGCAATACAGGAGTGTGGTGGAAATGCCCAAAGTTGTTAATAAAGAAGAAGACAAAAGGCGAGAGAGGCTACAGCAGTTTGCTTTTGCCTGAGCCGACAGGAAGGGCAAGATTTCGCCTTTGGCCATTTTGGCACCACACTGTTACAGTGCTGTTATTCCACTTTCAACCTCCTATGGAATCCTGGAGTTTGCAGTCTGGGGAGGAGGATTCAGAATTCTCAGCCAGAGAGCACTTTGGTCTCAGAAAACTACAAACCCCAGAATTCCACAGGAGGTTGACAGTGGAATCATAGCACTGTAATAGTGTAGTGTGGAAATGGTCCTGAGTCTTCAATGCCCCACAAAATTCCTCTTCTGCTTCTTTCCATCCGCAGCCAAGAAAGCCAATGCAATTCTCGGCTGCATCAATAGGAGTCTGGTGTCTAGATCGAGGGAGGTACTGGTACCACTCTACTCTGCTTTGGTTAGACCCCATCTTGAATACTGTGTCCAGTTCTGGGCACCCCAATTCAAGAAGGATATTGACAAGCTGGAGCAAGTCCAGAGGAGGGCGACCAAAATGGTGAGAGGCCTGGAAGCCATGAAGCCCTATGGGGACAGATTTAGAGAGCTGGGTATGTTTAGTCTGCAGAAGGGAAGGTTAAGAGGGGACATGATAGCCATGTTTAAATATTTGAAGGGACGCCACGTAGAGGAGGGAGAGGGCTTGTTTTCTGCTGCTCCAGAGACCAGGACAATGGATTCAAGCTCCAGGAAAGGAGATTCCACCTGAACCTCAGAAGAACTTCCTGACGGTCAGGGCTGTCCAGCAGTGGAATCTGCTGCCTCGGAGTGTAGTGGAGTCTCCTTCCTTGGAGGTTTTTAAGCAGAGGCTGGATGGCCATCTGCCGGGAGTGCTTTGAGGGTGTTCCTGCATGGCAGGGGGTTGGACTGGATGGCCCCTGTGGTCTCTTCCAACTCTACATTTCTATGATTCTATGATTCTTCATTCTCCATGGAGTTAACATTTCGGCCAAAATCTTGCTCGTCTCAAATGAGGAATTAACGCTCAGAATCTGAGTTTTGGGCAGCAGGGGAACCCGTGGTTTTCTAGAATTGCCAGCAGGGTCACACGTGGCAGGTTTTCTACCCGAACTCACACGGGGAGACAGAAAACCCACTGGTGTCGCTGAGTTCAGCCAGAAAGCCAAATGATAGCATTTAACTGCCTTTGCTGGATTTGGGTTTGCTGTGCTAAAGGCGGAGAGAGACAGCATGGAGTACTGGTTTGAGCACTCTAGAGAGCAGGGTTCAAACCCCTGGTTGGCCATGGAAACCTTGCATTGGGCGATTTTTTTTTATAAATATTTTTTATTAGATTTTGTTAAAGAGAAAGAAAGAAAAAAGGTTACACTCCAGAACTACATATTTCCATATTTTCCCCCAATACAATACCTTCCTAATATATACAACTAATATCTGCCAATTTTTTCTTAGCAATGCTCTAATACATAATATGTAATAAGCACTCAATCGAAATTAATTCATAATTAACTTGACTGGAATGGAATGCCCACCCACCCCCCCAAAAAAACCCAAAACCTTCCCCCCCCCCCCCGGCCAAAAACGGTTTGTAACATTGATTGGGAAAATGAGAAAAAGAGAAATTTTCCCCCCAACGTAAGTGGAAGAGCACTTAATTTCTGCAGAAAGGGTCACAGCTTGAATCTCTTCCAGATGGAAAACTGAGGCAGAGAGCAAGAGAGAGGGACTCAGACCATGGTTTAGCTGTCTATACGGCTGAGCAAGAAATTGGCATGAGATTTTCACCAATTCCAAGGGACCTGTTGCATGCAATTGCATTATTGCCCTTAATATGCAAGTTAAAGTTTGAATTCCACTGAATACGGCTGGGACAAGATGTAAGCATTTTCTGTGGTCATAATTTGCCCCTTCCATTGATGTGCAAGCCCTCATTTATTTTTAAAGACGTTTGAGTCTAGCATATTTTTTTTCCTGTCAATCTTTTGCCACACCAAAGAAGCAAAGAGCCTTCCAGGTTCATGCCTGGTGTGCCCAAAAGAGTGACCACCAGTTGGATGGCCTTTATTAATTTTCTATGCAGTAAAGGTTCTGAGCTCTTAGTCAAATCCAGAACCCAGACAAAAAGTTTACAATCTTTTAAATGTATTTTTACAAGCATCTGAAGCATTCTTTGATTGGTTGGAAATTTAGGACCCACTACTTGACTGGTTCCCCAAAACCAAGCCTGATTGACCTGATTGGTTCCCCAAAACCGAACCTGATCGGTTCATTCAGAAGTGTATTACCTCGTTGTCATCAGCACATCTTTCTTCCATTAGCTCATAGCTAAAGTCTCAGGTCATATTGACAATTTGGCCTCTTTCTGACTTTATCTACTAAGAGCTTTTTGATCATCTTTGTTAGGTATGATGTCTTCCGTTATCTCATTAAAGCATGGTCCTCGTTAACTTTCCAGGTGTCTGTACAATCTTTCCTTTTTACACGCCCTCTCTGTGAAACCACTTTTGCAGTTTCAGTATTAACCATTTCAGCAAAACTAATAAAAAAATAATATTAACCAGTTTAGTAAAGCTACCTTTCATTTTCTATAACCGCCATTGCCTCGCTTTGATTCGTAACAGCCATGCAATTTAATGGAGGCTGTGATGGTTGGTGCCTCGAACGTTAGTGGGGTGGTGAACCTGCCTTGGGTTTTCATCCACATTTTAAAAGAGCTGTCCCAGGTGCTAGATCCTGTCCCCAACATAGATCCAACAACTCTAAGGCCATTTCCGCACTAGCCTTTTCTAGCGCTATGATTCCACTTTCAACATCCTATGGAATCCTGGGGTTTGCAGTTTCGGGAGGGGGCTCAGCCCCTCCCGAAACTGCAAACCCCAGGATTCCATAGGATGTTGAAAGTGGAATCATAGCGCTAGAAAAGGCTAGTGTGGAAATGGCCTCAGTTTTAGTCCCTTAAAGTTCAGACTAAATCCCGGAGTGGACTCACTTGTCCTTTGGTGCGGGAGCCACCAAATGACAAATCAGCCTGTGAGTCATCCTTAGCTGGCCGGACAGCAGCAGGTGGAGAAAGAGGAGGACCAAAGCTGGGTTTTTAAAGGGCTGTGCTGCCTGATCAGAGCTTTGGAGAGGGAAGGTGTTACCCCAAAATGTAGGTGCCACAAGGGCCCCCACCCTGTGATGCCAGTACCTCTGTGCAAACTGGGGAATTAATTAGAGGCTTGGGAGAGGAAGATAACTTAACGAGATCTTTCTACCAATGTTTATAGGCTCATGCAGGAAAAGAACCAGCCAGAGATTCAAAAATAAACTAAAAATGTGTTTTGTTGAGGGGAGTTCACTCATGCATGTACACAAGATACACACAGTCAAACATTCACACAAGAACTAACTGAAGGATAAAGGGAGGGGGGGAAATTATGGATAGAGAGGTTAAGGGGATTTGGGGTTTATAATTACCAGTCCAGTAGAGTAGTGAAGAGCTGGAATGTGGCTTGGCTTAGGTAGGACCTAAGGTCAGTTCTTGTTCAGGAGCCTGACAGACAGAGTGATGGGTAGACCTTTGCATCCTGAAATCAGGGGTATTTGTACCCAAAAATAGCCTGTGGTGCTGGCGGGTAGATGGGATTCCAAGTGCAGAATAATGGGAACCTTGGTAAATACAATAGTCTATTGTCTTGCTTGATGGTAGTGTAACTGTGATTTAAGCATAAACTTTGATGGTACTGGATATCCCTTTGTGATATCGGGTGATTTGACCTTTCCATGGCACCCTGGCGCATGCATTTATAAAAAAATGGTCTCCAGGACACAAAACAAGGCGCAGCCGTTTTATGACAGGATCACAGGCAGGCACTTAAAAGCCTTGATTGTTGTTCTGAGGATCTACTTCCTTCACCTCACTAAGGTGCCTGATTTGCATCCATATAAATAAGGTGCCCACCGACTGACACTTGGGCCACCTGATTGATCTGCCACGGATGTTGACCCACTTCTAAGCCTTTTGGTGCATTTCAAAGCTAACTTTGTTCTTAAAGTTTATGACATGAACCTCAGGCACAATTTCTGTTATAAAAACCCCTAGTTCTGATAGCTGAGCCGAGCCGCATTTTGAATTTCATCCCGCTTTGCTGACGGTTGTATAGCGAGCTCCCAAGGAATCTACTAAGCCTCATTTCCTTCAGCTGTCCAGGACTACGTGATCAGGTGTCGTATATTTATTCCTAAAATTCATTTCCCTCTCCTACTTCTTATTTAGTTAGTGGTGTGTTTGTTTGTCTTATATGTCGCTTTTCAATAAAACATTAACTGGTTTATTTTGTAAATTGCATGGCTCATTGACCTGACTCTGTAAACTCAGGGCTAAAAAGACCCCCGCTATAGTTACCCTACCTCTTGGCTAGCCAGCAAGTGAGCTCTAGTTAATTTCCCATCTGTGTTAATATTTGGATATTTGGGTGTCCTTTCCAGCACCCCTAAATACAGGGTAACAGTAGCAGTGCTTGATTGACAAAGATGCAATAGAAATTCTAACAGCAAGCTATGGAAGGTGCTGCAAGAAAGAAGAACTGGGGTCCAGCTGTGTAGGGAGTGGGGATTTTCCAGCCAGTGTCCTGATGAGCTTCCAGCTTTGTGTTCTCTGGAAGGACATTCGGCTCCTACTTAAGCCAATCACCCGCAGGAACAACAGCTACTGCCTGGCAAATGACCTAATCCCACCTAGAGGGTCTTTTGGTGGACTCGCCTGTCTTTCTCACATTTCCCTCACTCAGTTTGACCTCTTGGTCATCTCTCAGGCTTGAACTTGATATTAGAACCAATTCTGGGAAACGTCATGGAAAAACACAGTGGAATTTACCAGCTCGCAGGACTTAAAAGAAAACTATTTAAAAATGATGTATAGAATGTACTTGACACCTGAGAAGACTGATAAAATGTACCATACTGGCGAAAATAAGTGTTGGAAGTGTAAAGAAAATCTTGGTACATTCTACCATATATGGTGGACATGTCTGTGTACAAGAAAATTCTGGATAAAAATATATGATATCGTAAAAGAAATTTATAATGTGACATTCCCCATGAAGCCCGAATTCTATATATATATATATATATATATATATATATATGATTAATATATATATAATTCTATATATATATATGATTAATATATTTGAAAGAAACTTCCAAGCAAAAAATAAGAGAATCCTATTATATTTAGTAGTGGCAGCAAGAATGGTTTATGCGAGGCTGTGGAAAACAACGGAAATTCCAGATATACAGCAATGGACTCAAAAAATTGCAGAATACAAACAGCTGGATTTTTTTTCTTTTAGGCTGAAGGGGAAACAGCCAGAGCAAGTGGAACAAGACTGGAATGTAATAACAACTTATATGATCCAGAAAGGGTATTGGTTATAAGATGAGTTAACCAACTCATGTAACTATGAGTCACACAGTGATAGAGAATGTCTGACTGCAAACTACAGTTTTAAACTAGGTGTTATAGACGTGATAAATTATATAAATGTACATAAATAAGATACCATAAGAAAAGTATAGCCTAACGGTGTTACTTACTTGTTCTTTGAGAAAATAGAAATGTTATAGCAATATAATAAAATTGAATTGGGGAGTTTCTGATAAGATAAAGCAGCATGTATAATGACTCTTGATGGGGGCAAGGAAGTCAGGGTAATGTAGAAATTGCAATCACAATAATGAGCGTACTACAAGTTAAATATAGTCTTAATTATGCATTACCAAGATAAATTGTATATATGTAAAATTGTACATATGGAAAACTTTAATGACCTTCTGGATTGTATATGGTGGGTTTTAATATAATGTATTTGCAATAAAAAAAAGATGTTAGAGTCAATTAAACCCAATATGGTGCCAATTGAGTATGGTGCCCATCCAAAGCATACAGATATCGGGGGCTTACAAAGGTTCCCCCCGAAAAGAGGCAGCTCAGGTTGGGGTTAGAGATAATCAAATCCAAGAAAGTCAACCTCACAAATGTGAAGTACTGGCGATATTACTAGCCTGTTTTTCCCCCAAAAGTGGGACTCAAAGTGGCTCACAATTTAAAAGAACAATATGATTAAAAACATACAAACAGTGAATATAAAAGCAGAATTAAACTAATTATAGTATTAAAACAATTGCTGTTGTTGCCTTGTCATTTCCAATTTATGGTGACCCTAAAGTGAACCTATCGTGAGATTTTCTGGGGCTGAGAGTGTGTGATGCAACCAAGGTAACCCAGTGAGTTTCCATGGCTGATCAGAGATTCAAAACCTCGTATCCAGGATTGTAGTCCAACATTCAAATCATTATACCATGCTGGCTCTCTATTAAAACAATTATACCTTGGTAAAAAAAATAAAATGCAATTTCAAAAGCTCTTAAAAACAACAATTAAAACAATGCAGCACTCCCTAACCCGTTCTTTAAAAACTTTCTGTTTTAAAAGTCTGTTGGAATGAAAAAGGTTTTAGCCTGCTGACAAAAGGACAGCAAGGAGGGGGTCATTCTGACCTCCCAGTGTGGTCAGCTACCCAGTTGCTTCATCCCCATGCTGGGCCTGGCTTCACCTGCTTATGCAATTTTTTGGCAAGAAGCTTGCAGAAATGCAGGAACCTTGATGAGAGAAGAAGGCTTGCAATCCTATGGAGGAACAGCTGGACTCAAACTGCTCAGTGCTTCAGGTTGAGCTATAGGCCTTCATGGCAGGCCATTTCCACACTAGCCTGTTGTAGTGCTGTTATTCCACTTTCAACATCCTATGGAATCCTGGGGTTTGCAGTTTAGGGAGGGGCCTTTGTGTTACCCCAAACCATGGGACCTCCTGAGGTCCTATATCAGAACGTGCAATTAAAATGTAAAAATTGGGAATTAATTAACTCAAATTAAGAACTTTGCAAGAGGGAGTAACTTTAGGATCTCTCCATCTATGTTTACGAGGAACTGCTGAGACCAGTCAGAAAACTTATAGTATCATAGAATCATAGAGTTGGAAGAGACCACCCAGGGGCCATTCAGTCCAACCTGCTGCCATGCAGGTATACCCGTCAAAGCATTCCCAACAGGCGGCCATCCAGCCTCTGCTTAAAAACCTCCAAAGAAGGAAGAGACTCCACCACACTCCATGGAGGCAGCATATTCCACTGCTGGACAGCCCTGACCATCAGGAAGTTCTTCCTGAGGTTCGTGGAATCTCCTTTCCTGCAGCTTGAATTCATTGCTCCTTGTCCTAGTCTCTGGAGCAGTGGAAAACAAGCCTGCTCCCTCCTCGACAAATATTTAAACATGGCTATCATGTCCCCTCTTAACCTTCCCTTCTACAGACTAAACATACCCACCTCCCTAAGCCGCTTCTCATAGGGCCTCATGGCTTCCAGACCCTTCACTATTTTGGTCTTCCTCCTCCAGACACACTCCAGCTTGTCAATATCCTTCTTGAATAGAGATGCCCAGAACTGGGCACAGTATTCCAAATGAGGTCTAACCAATTTAAATGCGTTTTATTGGGGGAAATATACGGGCACACACAAATAGACACACACAAGCAATCACACAAGGCTAACTAGAAAAAAAAAGGAGGAACATTAGGGAATTAGAAAAAAGGACTTTTGGGGGGTGATATTTACCATCCAGATAGAAGTAGAGAAATGGCAATGTGGCTTGGGCTGATGCCCAAGGAAACCGACAAGGAGGTTCCCTGAAACTGAAGTGCTGTGTCAAGGACCCAAAATCAGGGTCCCTTTATATCCCAAAATATCCCCTGGAGGTGTAACTTTAACAAAGGATTTCCAGGGAGAACAAAAGAGACAGCATGGATTAATGGTTCTAATGTGTGGTGAACAGAGATGAGGAAAAAGATCATAGGTGTGAGGATGATGCTATTATGGATTTGTTTGAAATCTTCCTGTTTTCCTGGACCAGCAAGCAAAAGCTCTTTGTCTGAATTTTCCAGCAAATGGGTGTCAGCTTAAATTGGTAGCCAGTTTTATGACTTTGTCCTCCATAGGATATGCAAAGCACAGGGGTTTTTGCTCTTCTTGGAGATGCTTTTAGAATCAAAGAATCATAGAAATGTAGAGTTGGAAGAGACCACAGGGGCCATCCAGTCCAATCCCCTGCCATGCGGGAACACCCTCAAAGCACTCCCGACAGATGGCCATCCAGCCTCTGCTTGAAAACCTCCAAGGAAGGAGACTCCACTACACTCCGAGGCAGCAGATTCCACTGCCGGACAGCCCTGACTGTCAGGAAGTTCTTCCTGAGGTTCAGGTGGAATCTCCTTTCCTGCAGCTTGAATCCATTGCTCCTTGTCCTAGTCTCTGGAGCAGCAGAAAACAAGCCCTCTCCCTCCTCTACGTGGCATCCCTTCAAATATTTAAACATGGCTATCATGTCCCCTCTTAACCTCCTCTTCTGCAGCATTAAGTTAAACTCAGCCATGGCGGGGGGGGGATCATCTCTGACCTTTTCTTTTTTTTCCAGATTTCCTCCTCCACATGACCTTACGTTTATATGATTTCTATTTTATGCCAATTAAACATAACAATTAATACATCTTGCCAATTAGACTATCAGAGCAGTGGAGTTACATTCGAGGCCCCTCCCTAAACTGCAAACCCCAGGATTCCATAGGATGTTGGAAGTGGATTAATACCACTATAACAGGCTAGTGTCGAAATGGCCGTTGTCTGCACTATATTGGGAATTAAGAATGTCTTTTGAGTTTTCCGCACTAGAGTTTTATAGCGCTATGATTCCACTTTCAACATCCTCTGGAATCCTGGGGTTTGCAGTTTCGGGAGGGGCCGGCCTCCCCAGGAAACTGCAAACCCCAGGATTCCATAGGATGTTGAAAGTGGAATCATAGCGCTATAAAACTCTAGTGCAGAAACAGCCCTTGTGTTTGCGCCTGTTGGAGAGAGGGGAGAATAGCAGGGTGGTACAATGCAGTTCTTCCTCCAGCTTTTAATTTGCCATATTCAGAGGACGCACTGGCGTTTGTGCTGCTCAGCATTCCTTCCATGTTTGACAAGGCCTTCAACCCTTTCTTGAAGAATCAGCTGCTGAAAAAGATTCATGACCCTGTGGATCACTGTATTTCTCATCACCTTTTGCTGGTTAGGGAGAGCCATTCTGACCTCCCTGGAAGGGAGTTCCAGAGTCTAGGAGCAGCCACCAAGAAGGCCCCGTCGTGCATCCTCACCAACAGTGCTTGTGATGGTGATTGGACTGAAAAAAGGGCCTCCGCTAATGATTTCCCAGCCCGGGCTAGCTCATACAGGGAGATATAGTCTGTCAAATAGCCTGGACCTGAGCCATATGTGGCTTTATGACTGGAACAGCATGTAGCAATAGCATGTGTATTTCTATACCACTTATCAGTTAAGTGCTCCCTAAGTGGTTTACAGTGTGTATTAGCTAATTGCCCCCAACAAGCTGGGTACTCAGTTTGCTGACCTACAGAAGGATGGAAGGCTGAGTCAACCTGGAGCTCGGCAGGATTGAACTCACAACGTTGTGGCTGCAGTACCGGCATTTGACCACTGCACCATCAGGGTTCCCTAAGTTTCCCCTTTGTGGGATATTTTAAAATAGAGGTTCAGTGACAACTTCTCAGGGTTACATAGTGTTGGATACTTGCACTGTCAAGGGGTTGGACTAGATGACCTTTTGGAGTCCCTTCAAAAGGTTATATTTAGAAAGACTGGCACAATGGTCCTTCATGTTTACAGAAAGATACTCTGCATTGGTTAGACCCCATCTTGAATACTGTGTCCAGTTCTGGGCACTCCAATTCAAGAGGGATATTGACAAGCTGGAGCAAGTCCAGAAGAAGGCGACCAAAATGGTGAGAGGCCTGGAAACCATGCCCTATGGGGATAGACTTAGAGAGCTGGGTATGTTTAGTCTGCAGAAGAGAAGGTTAAGAGGGGACATGATAGCCATGTTTAAATATTTGAAGGGATGCCACGTAGAGGAAGGAGAGGGCTTGTTTTCTGCTGCTCCAGAGACCAGGACAAGGAGCAATGGATTGAAGCTGCAGGAAAGGAGATTCCACCTGAACCTCAGGAAGAACTTCCTGACAGTCAGGGCTGTCCGGCAGTGGAATCGGCTGCCTCGGAGTGTAGTGGAGTCTCCTTTCTTGGAGGTTTTTAAGCAGAGGCTGGGTGGCCATCTGTCGGGAGTGCTTTGAGGGTGTTCCTGCATGGCAGAATGGGGTTGGACTGGATGGCCCGTGTGGTCTCTTCCAACTCTACATTTCTATGATTCTATGATTCTATGAAACCTGCCTAGTCTTGAAGTAGCACCATGCCCTAGACAATGCTGAAATAAAAGGTAATTGGGAATTAGTAGTAGGGAAATCACAAGATTCCCAGTAGAGTTTGGGTAGCAAATGTCCAAAACATGAATGAGCAATGAACAATATTGACTTAAAGACTATTACTCAAGGCCAAATAATTGTTTAGGAAGGCAGGGTTATAAAACTTGATGTCTGAGGTCAAAGTGTATCTGACGAATGTTGGCTTCCTTGTTTTATTACTCATGGTCAAAATCTTTCTTACAGTTTTTGCTTGCTGGTTAAGAAATAGCAGTTAATGGACAATGAATAGTCTACAAGACAGGAACGTTTACAAAAACAAAAACAAAAAACCATATAAACTTAGACAGAAAATGTTGAGTTAGAAGTTGTTGTCCAAAAGATTAGATCAAACTCCTGCCTTCCTTAAATTAAAAGATTTCTGTCTGATTTTTGCTTCTTACGTATGTTTCGGTCTCATGGAGATTTTGTTTTAAAAGAAGTTAAGATGGTAGGGTCAGATGTATGGCACAGGAGATAAATATGGAGATAAAATATGGCAGTCATATTTTTAGGAACTGTTTCAATACAAATTGATTCTTAAATTGGATAGCATCTTCGATATCCGAACTCCATGCCTGTACTAAGACAACTCGATAGATGAATAGCTCAAAGTCATGAGATGTAAACTGCTTCAGCGACGCTGTCTTTTATGCTCAGAAGAAATGCTAAGGAAACGTTACCATAGTTGTTTTTAAGTACAGTCGTCTCTCCAAATTTGTGAGTTGCATTTGCACAGATTTGATTATTTGAAATTTTCCCCAACCCCTGCCCCCATAACCTCTTTTCCAGGGGAACTTCCCCTCTGGGCAAGTCCGATCGGGCTGTGCAGCGCTGTAAAAACCCACCTCTGGGCCCTCTTTTTCCTCCAGCAGCTACTGCCTGGCCAGCTAAAGATGGATCCCAGCGTGATTTTTCAGCACCGCAAACCCTCTCCCAATTTTTTATTTATTTATTTATTTATTTGTATCCTGCCTCTCCTTTATGGATCGAGGCGGCGAACAACTTACAAATAGCATGTATTTCGAAACATTTCTATACATGCCCCCAACAAGCTGGGTACTCATTTTACCAACCTGCGAAAGGATGGAAGGCTGAGTCAACCTTGGAGCCTGGCAGGATCGAACTCACAACCTTTTCGCTTGCAGTACTGGCATTTAACCACCACGCCACCAGGGCTCCCAATGCCTTCCCTCTCCCACAGGAAGGAGATGGCAAGAAAGAGGAAGTATAGGACCACTGTGCTGACCTACCTGTTTTCCATCACCTTTCTCTGACCTGGTTTGAACCCTGGACTCTGATCTCCCCACCAAACTTCATTCCCCTTCCCATAAACACGCACATATGTTGATATTTGCATTTTATTCTACTTTTGCAGGGGTCCTGTGACCCTAACCCCAGTGAATGTGGATGGCCAACTGTATTTGCAATTGATTGAGAAATCTGTGTTTGTTTCAGTAAAGGTAAGGTATGGATCATGTGGTTCCTGTATGTATCATTATTGTTAATACAAAGGCCATTTCCGCACGAGACTGTTATAGTGCTATTATTCCACTTGCAACATCCTATGGAATCCTGGGGTTTGTAGTTTCGGGAGGGGCCACTGACCCCTCCCAAAACTGCAAACCCCAGGATTCCATAGAATGTTGCAAGTGGAATAATAGCACTATAATAGTCTAGTTCGGAAATGGCCAAAATTTCATTTGCAATGCAGGAAACTTGTCTTGGGGGTAGGCTTTATTTAATAGTTTGTCTTGAGCTGGAGAAGAGAGTTCAAATCCTCGCTTACATGCGGACACCGAGTGACCTTGGGCACATCATACTCTCTCAGCCTCAGAGGAGGGCAAAGGCAAACCCTCTCTGAACACATCTTGCCCAGGATAGGGTCTTAGGGTCACCATAAGTTGGAAACAACTTGGAAGGCACACAACATCAATTACGATCTATAGAGGGGTGGAAATCAGCAGCCGTCCAGATGTTGCTTGACTACATGTCCCAGCAGCTCTCTCCAGCATAGCCAATAGAGAGGAACACTGAGAGTTGCACCTCAAAATCATATAGGATGCACGCACACACACCCCGAAAAAAAAGCCAATGCAATTTGAGGCTGCATCAATAGTGCCCAGATCAAAGGAAGTAACAGTACTACCTTACTCTGCTTTGGTCAGACCTTGGAATACCATGTCCAGTTCTGAGCACCACTGTTCAGGAAGGATACTGATAAACTGGAACAAGTCCAGAGGGAGGCAAACAAGATGGCAGAGGGTTTGGAAACCAATCCTAGAAGGGATGGTTGAGGAGGCTGGGTATGTTTAACCTAGTGAAGAGTGAAAGGTGGTATGATAGGTATCTTTCAATATTGGAATGATAGTCCATATCTCATTTTGTGTTTCCCCAGAGGGGAGGACCTGTGGCAAAGGATTTAAATTGCAAGAAAAGAGATTCCAATTGCACTTTAGGAAGATCTTCCTGACAGTAACAGTGAATACTCTGGCCATTTCCGCACTAGCCTGTTATAGCACTATGATTCCCACTTTAACATCCTATGGAATCCTGGGGTTTGCAGACTGCAAACCCCAGGATTCCATAGATGTGAAGTGGAACGGCATATACAGGTAGTGTGGAAATACCTCTGTCTCAGAAGGTGGTGGATGCTCCTTTATTGGAGGCTTTGAAACAGTTTAGATGGCTTCTTAAGGGTACCTTGGCATTGGATTCTTGCCCTAGAAGGGGGTTGGATTCAATGGCCCTTTGAATACTGTCAGAATGCATGTCTCCTGTCACACATATGCCATAGTATTGGTAATAGAATAGATCGATAGACCAAATAGATCAAATAGGAGATGGTTGGCTGACTCCAAATGATTAACTGCTGTACTGTTCAGTGTCACTTTGTATCTGCAAGAGGAAAGAAGATCAAAGCGGAGGAAATGCAAAGTAGCAGGATGGTGCTATGGGAATAAACTATGCAAAATAAGGGGATGGGAACTTTCTCTAGCTCCTAGGATGACAAATATGGAAATAAGAGAAGACATGGGGAAGTGCCTGTGTTGGTAGGGTGTCTTGACATTTATGACTTCTAACCAATCTTTGACATGCCTAATTAGACAATGCTTGCCTAAATTTGTAGAACAAGGTAACCTATAACCATCTTAGATGCTTGAGACTCAGCAATGCTCCAGAGACCAGGACAAGGAGCAATGGATTGAAGCTGCAGGAAAGGAGATTCCACCTGAACCTCAGGAAGAACTTCCTGACAGTCAGGGCTGTCCGGCAGTGGAATCTGCTGCCTGGGAGTGTAGTGGAGTCTCCTTCCTTGGAGGTTTTTAAGCAGAGGCTTGATGGCCATCTGTCGGGAGTGCTTTGAGGGTGTTCCTGCATGGCTGAAAGGGGTTGGACTGGATGGCCCCTGGGGTCTCTTCCAACTCTACATTTCTATGATTCTATGATTAATGTTCAGGAAAGTTCCTGTGCTGTTTGCTGTTCTCCAAAATAAGCACTTCTGCTTGAAACTCCGATTGAAGTTTTGTGACAGCAAGTTAGCCAGGAAATGACAAGTAGCTTCCCAACTTTAGGATTTCATAGAGGGTTGTATGATACCAGCCTGTATCTTGGAGAGCATCAACAGGGAGCCCCAGACTCCCAAATTCCTAAACTGGGGTTTTCCAAATGGTGTGCCTGACATGTTAGTGTGTCGCCTGAAGTGTGTACCGGTAGGTGTGTCACCTACAATCTTGGAAATGTATGTTATTATTTATAAATCATATATTTTAAATATATATGAAAGGTTTTCATGAGCTATGTTGTGTCCCCATACATTTTGTTATTACAATTTATGTACGTGTCCGTACCTCTTATAAGAGGTTAGTTTAACCATCACTTTGCTCTTATAAGAGGTTAGTTAACCATCACTTTGCAATCTGTGTTGCAAATTGATGCATGTCTAAAAAAGTGTGTCATCAACATGGAAAGTTTGGAAAACTCTGTCCTAAACCATTATCAGATACCTCAAACAAAACAGAATATAACATGGGTCTCATTTTGACACTGCGCCAGAGTACCTTAGAATGTGGGCCATTTCTGCACTAGCCTGTTATAGTGCGATGATTCCACTTTCAACATCCTCTGGAATCCTGGGGTTTGCAGTTTTGGGAGGGCCTGCTGGCCCCTCCCGAAACTGCAAACCCCAGGATTCCAGAGGATGTTGAAAGTGGAATCATTGCGCTATAACAGACTAGTGCGGAAATGGCCGTGGACTCCTTCCTGGTTATATGGAAACAACTGTGAGAATATGGGTTTCACAGACCTGGAAACCTGAAGAACCGGCAACACGATTGGATTGTTAAGGTTGCTGAACTATCTCAAATGACCAAATTAACATGGGTTTTAAATGGTAAACCAATTTAAGATTTCCTGAAAGATTGGAAACCATTGATGGACTTTCCGAGCAATAAGAATCCAAACAAGGCAATAATTTGTGGATACAGGTTTTAGTTTGTTCTGCTGGATCTGTAAGAGTAGAATAGTATTATCTTGTCTTCATTTTCTTTTTCTCATTATAATTGTCAGGGGACAGAGCCCTTTTGTGTAGTAGTTTATTGTGTAGTTTAGTAAGTCAATGTTCCAGTGGGCTAGTGTTTAGCTTTCTTCTTAGTTTATTGCCTTAGTATTTTATTTTAGTGTGTTAGCATTAGTGCATGTCTGTGTTATAAATGTCAGTTGGAGTTTGTGTAATTTTGTGTAAAACTGATGTATATACAAAAAAAAACCCTCATACACACACACACACAGAGAGAGAACATGTTAGGCCAGGCCTGCACAACATACAGCCCAGGGGCCACATGTGGCCCGCCAAAGGGTTTTGTATGGCATGCCAGAAAAGGTTACAACAATTACATTGCTGATGGTTTTGAATGAACCCAGCTGGGGCATTCCCTCCTCCTTCCCTGGAGGGGGCAGTAGAGAGCTGAGCTGATGCTACCTGTTGCCCTTGCACAAGATAGCAGCAGTTGCTTCTTCTCCCTTTGTTTCCTTTGGATGGGTGGTGAGGGCAGAAGTGCCCCAGAAAAGGAGAAGACCAGCTGGGGCTAGAGGGGGCAAGAAAGGAGGGGTATCATCCTCCCTGAGCAAGCCAACATGGACTGTTACACAGCAAACTGGGACCCTCTGAGGGAAGCAGAATATTATTATTATTATTATTATTATTATTATTATTATTATTATTATTATTATTATTATTATTATTATTAAATTTATTTGCATCCCACCTCTCCACATGGATCGAGGCGGCGAACAACATGAAATACATCATACATTAAAATACATTAAAAACATACCCAATCCTCCCCACCCTCCAACCCACCTAAACCAACCCTTTAAAATACTCAGCAATTAACAATCCATCAATTACTATTAGCAAGCAGCTAAACTGCATTGGAAAAAATTAAATTGCATTTTAAAATTTAAAATTAATTTTAAAATGCAATTTAGGGCTATTCAGGTGTACACCCTCATAAATTCCCCCACCATCTGGAATTCCCCTTGTTTATCCTCCAAATATATTTACTTCTGCCTTCCTCATAAATACTTTTTTTATGCCACCCCAAATTGTTTCCCTCTCCTTTGATCTTTTGCAAATCTTTTTCAAATTACATACTGCTGCATTTCTTAAGGCATAGTTCTCTTGTCTTTCCCATAGTCCTATTTACTGTTTTTGTATAATCACAACTTGCCACATCTGCATTATCTCAGTCATCCTAACAACAGGTCAAGAGGGTAAGACGGTGGCCATTTCTGCCCTATACTGTTAGAGAGCTCTTATTCTACTTTCAACATGCTATGGAATCCCCTGGGGTTTGCAGTTTAGGGAGGGGTCTCCAGAATTCCATGGGATGTTGAAAGTGGAATAATAGTACTATAACAGTTTAGTGTGGAAAGGCCCTATGGGAACACAGTTTGAAAAGAAGTTCCACCTAAAGGGAAGGAAAAACTTCCCTGATTTCCCTTTTTTATAATATGGTTTATTTTATTTGCAATATAGTTCAGTCATTAATTATACTATAATTTATTTTGCAAATAAAAAACATTATTATACCATTATTATAGCTTTATTGGAAAGTGGGGTGCTAAAAACCTATCTGTGTCCTGAAGAAGTTTAGCCTATTTAATTTCAGCCCTTACCTACTGCCAAGTTGTGCAGGTCTCTTTCATTGGAAGTTTTTAAAAATAGGTTAGATGGCCAGGATGCATTAGGATGAGAGGTTGGACTAGAAGGCCCTTAGAGGAAATAGGTATATAAAAGGACTCTGAGCTCTGTTTAGTTCTGCACCTCTTAAATATTTGTTCTCTTTCGGTCCTAGTTCCAGTTGCTGGATCTCAAGGTTCTCGTAAAAACAACACAGTAGATGGCACTAACCTGAAGTCTGCACAGACATTATTCTAGGGTATTTCCATGGAGTAGGGAACTCGCAAAACCACCTCTGAGCATTCCTTACCTAGGAAAACCCTATGAAATTTATGGGGTCACCATAAGTTGACAGGTGACTCAAAAGTGTGCACACAGAGAGACACACATAGATGAAGTTGTGCTGCTTTTTACGCACCCAGCTTCATTTTCTTTTCTATTTTTAAGTCCAGGCAAATAGAAAAGCGCGACTGTCTGTCTTACAGGCACAGGTGAGAGCAGTAGTTATCGGACGGGGAATGAGTGCATTGTTACAGCAGTTCCTAAGCCGCGCTTGGGGTGACATTAGATATCACTTTGATATCAGCAATTTGGCTCTCTTCTACCATCCCTCTCCACGTGCTTGTGAGGCCCCCGGACAATCGCTGGACATTCCATTTCCCACCCAGGCAGGCCAGAAATAGCCAGATCTCCGTTTTAGGAGACCTCCCTTCAAACATGCTATTATGTATGGATGCTACTTACAAAGAACTCCCTGCCCCGAGCAGGAGGCTTGATTATGAGAATCCTCATCTGTTGAGCACTCTGCGTTTGCATACTGTCTGCTTCTTTGTCAGTTCGGAACTAACTCAATCATGCAAAATTCTGACCTTTCGGAGGCTTTGTCTCCAGCCCAAAACTCATTGTTTTCTTCAAGTGCGGAATAGCCTGTGACCACATTTCTCCCTATAAAAACCCCTGATTCCGAGACCTTCCTCATCGCCCCAACTTCTATCGAGCCTTGCTGCCATTGTGCTTGGCGAGCCTTCCCCTGAGTCCCACGTACTGAGACTACGCACCTATGAATTTCCGCAGTGATCTACCTGGGCTTCAGGGCAGGTGTAGTATCACCCAAATCAACGATCCCTCTCAAAAATCCCTCTGTCTCACTCCCACCTTTATTTTCTATAGTTATCTGTGTGAGTGTGCTGCATACACCGTTTGATTGTATTTTAATAAAGATCACTATTGTTAGTTCAACCTCTGTTGGCTCCTTGACTTGGCCTGACCCCGTAGACGGGTCCAAGATCTCGCTGCGTTGCCCTGCCTCTCGCATTGCCAGTTGTGCTCTGTGCTAATTTCCCCCCCTTTTGATATTTTGAGAGCGCACTTTGGTGTCCCTCATGGGACCCCCAGTAAACAGGGTAACAGCATTTCCTCCTCAAATAAGAATTCTGCCACACCAAAAAAAGAGTATTTTCCTTCACCCCCAACCTTTCTAGCATTGCAATAACATAAAATTTCAGTTAACCCTTTAGAAATATACTTTCGGCATCCCAAGAAAAGGGGCAGGCAAAGTGAGCAAGGGGAGACAAATACATAAAAACAGAAGAGTTCTGGATGTGAATGATTTTTAAGGTCTCACTCTCTGTAATGCTAGAAATTTGGGGATTGAAGGAAAAATCCATTTGGGGGACAGAATTATTATGGGAGACCTATGTAGTCATCCCCCTCCCCCCAAATACCTATGTACTGGCAACAGCTATTTAGGGTTTCAGGGGGTGGGCATGAGCCATCCCTACTAGATAACATTTGGAACTTGTGGTATTAATATTTGCAGTGCTGAATGGGATTCGATGACATAGCCATGTTGGTCTGGATCAATATGCAAAGGGATCTTGTAGCACCTTTGAGACTAACTTGAGAGAACAAGTCCCGAGTGAGAACATTTTTCAGTCTCAAAGGTGCTACAAGATCCCTTTGCATGCTTAAGGAAAATGGTCAGATCAAAGTGTCCAGCTCACTTTAAAGCAGCCTCCCCCACTGTACCACTCCCACCAACCCCAGGTAGTGGCTGCCTTTGAGGATAATGGGAATTGTAGTCCAACATAGCTGGATGGTGTCAGGTTAAGAAAGGATGAATCCATCTTACTACTGCCCAAGGCCACTTCATGTGCAACCACTCCCAGATCTACTTACAAATTCTTTTATCTTTCTGAATCTTGAAAAAGCAATGAGTAGAACAAACAGACTGATTAAGATGCTTAATATGCTACAAATCTCCTCAGTCCATGGATCAGTGGCACTTAAAAGATTCAGTACCAGGTCCTTAAAACATGCAAGGGTGAGGGGCAGACTGTCAGGACTCAAATCTGAACAAAACCAGCCTACACAAATTCAATTTTCACAGAAAGCAAAGCAAGCCTATTCATTTCTCATTCAAATCACTCCAAATATCAAATTAATTTGCATCCTTCCAAAACCATTAATTCCTTTTCACTTGCAATTAATTTGCAATGGTGTGATCAATTTTTTTTTCTCAAAAGGCAGTTTCCTCCCTCTCACACTGGAGTCCACATCTGCAGAGAGCTATCTAAAAGGACAGCTTGTTCTGGTTGGCTAGAAAATTCCAAAACTCATAGTAGGGCAGGGTTAGGTTTACTGTGGCTCCCTGGATTTGGTTGGAACTACAGTTCCCATCATCCTTGGCCACTGGCCCTGTTGTCTGGGGCTGACAGCAGTTCTAGGCCAGGTGAGCTGCAAATTCTCCTCTCTTGCAATAGGATAGTATTAGCTGTTCTTTGGCCTTTGCTTTCCAGCATTATTTTCTTTGGTCTTTTGCTGAACATTCAACCTAAAGAAGAGTTCTGGAGACCTCAGAAGATTCCTCACTGATTAGCGACATTTTAAGCTGGACCTAAACGCTATCAGCCTTGCTCAACAAGAGCATCCAATTGTTTCTCTCTCGTGACATCTACTGGCTGCAAAAAGAAGAGACTCTCATGTTATTGTGAGGCCAGGAATCTAATACACTCATTCCGTTCTTGGAAAACGGCTGTGGTGGTCGTTTTAGTGTTGGACTAGGACTCTAGGAAAGCAGAGTTTGAATCCCAGCTTAGCCACAGAAACCCCTTGAGTGACCCTGTGCAAGTCATTCTCTCTCAGCCTCAGAGGAAGCCAAATGGCAAACGCCCTTCTCAATAAATTGTCCCAAGAAAACTGTAAGATAGGGTAGATTGAAGTCATTGGCAATCAGCTATGCAAGTCCCACAAGTTTTGACAAACACAAAGTTCTGGTTCCCCTCTGCACCATCATGTTGTTGCCAGGGCTTGGTGCAGACAGGAGGGTGAGGCTCTTGTGTGCATGCTCCACTAGATTTCCCCAGCCTTTACAACACGAGTAGCTGGGGAATGATGGCAGTCTGCCTTGGAATCCAACAACTGTTGGAGCCGACGGATGGCTCTGCTTCAGCAGCAGCCTGAGATACCTCCATAAATGCTTTCAAAACTTTTGGGGCGTATCTGCACTATTCATAGTTGGTAACTTAGATTGCCACGACTTTGCTCTATGGAATCCTGGGATTTCTAGTTTAGTGAGGATTTAGAATGCTTTGTCAGAGATCTCTAATGCAGGGGGAAGTCAGCTAGAGCAGTGTTTACTACAGAGTAAGAGATTTCACAAACAGAGAAGAGAGACAGAGCGCATGTGTTTGCACTACACAGTCGTGTAAGCAGCTTGATCCCACTTTAACTGTCATGGGATTCCATTCTCTGAAACCCTGAGATTTGTGGTTTTGGTGATCTAAGCGTTCTCAAAACTATTGTTCTGGATGGACTTGCCCAGTGCCTCTCAAGCTATGTGATGTGGGGACTCCCTCTATCACTCTAAAATGCCAGGGACCTGTTATTGTTCTCTTTGCCAGAAACTCACCAGGGACCTGGAACTGATGGCTCCTGGACTGGCGTTATTCCGTGGACCATGATTGTAAGTAACAACACACTACAGAATTCCATGTCGCTCACCAAACTGAAAACCAAAGGATGAAGCCATGACAGTTAAATCATAATCAATCTGCTCCTAATTGTGCAGTGTGGATACACCCCAATATGGTTCACTGGTAGGTTCACACATGGAAGTCAGCATCATCTTGAAATCGCATGGTGAAATAGGGCATGAGCCTTTCCTCTCCAACTTGTAGAGTAGATGCTTGTGATTCTACTCTCAATGACAATGTGACTGGGTTGAGGTCCCCTTTTCATGGTTTTCCTCCTGCATTATTATACCAGCATAGTGGTTTGTGTTGGACTAGGACTCTAGCAGACCATGGTTTGAATCCCCCTCCCAGTCCTGGAAACTCAGTGGGTGACCTTGGGAAAGTCACTCTCTCCCAGCCTCAGAGGAAGGCAAAAGCAAACCTCCTCTGAACAAATCCTGCCAAGAAAATCCTATGATAGGCTTGCCTTACCTTAGGATGCCACAAGTCAGAAATAACAGAATGCTAGCCCAGAGTGACTATATGAATTGGCGCACTATAACCAACACCAGGGGAAAGATGCAGAGGACATCCATGCTGAAGACAAGTGAAGAAAACATACAGGAAAGTGAGAACATGAGAGAGAAAAAGGAAAAGGAGTGAAGAGGGAAGTCTGAAACCGAAACGTAAAAAACTGAGAAAACAAAATGTAAGACCATTAAGGTTGGTTCCAATTATAGTGCTGAGCTTTCTTTCTAGGTGAAAAGTTAAGAGGAAGAGAGTCAAACAGCTACAGTGAAAGTTTTTTAAACAATTTATTCCAGAGATTTGCTTTTGCTGCTGTTTACAGACAAACCCACACCGCAAGAATCCAAATTCTGACACCCTGTGACAGTGACGGATGTTTCCTTTCACACAAGCACCTCTTTCTTTGGTTTTCCAAGTCCACCATTAATCAAATCCCTCAAGCCAGTTGAAATAATAATTTATAAAACAAACAAATGAACTGAAGAGCTGCATGCTCAAATTCTCCCTTTTTGCCCTGCAACTCTTGCAGTCAAAATATCCTCTCCAATCGTATGGCAGCCTGAGCTGCTGATGCACAGTGGATAGGGCTTACTGATTACGGGAGGTGACAGGGTGGGCAGAGGTAGAATCCAGCTCTCCACTGACATGGAAGCAGCTCAGGCATTCTGCAGAATGGCAGCCACTCTCCACCTCAAAGGAGAAGGGCTAGAAGGCATGAGGTCTATGTGTGGCATTTTAAAGAAATAAAAGAAAATGTCCCTTAATTCCTAAAGATTGGGGGCTTTGCAGTGTGTGAATGAGATTCTGACAGTCCTACCTGCAAACCTCTCTCCCGAATGCCTACATTTCAAGTTGTGTCTTCAGCATAACATGCTGACTGGGTCTGCCCACTGCTGCACTTAAAGAACTAAGTGATACCAAGTCCCCTTCCTCACCATCACCCACCAAAGGACCCCCTGGCCTTCCACACTGTGTTTTGCTGAGTGACTAAGTCTTCTGCAGTCTTCTTACATATGTTCTCAAAGCTCACCTGTCAGACTGCTACTTTGCTCATCTGTTCTCTGAAGTGGCAAGGAAGCAGCCAACCACTGATGTGCTCTAGCACGTACACATAGCGGCCGGGATCTTGCCTATGTTCCAAAAACACCCTCTTGGCTGCCTGCACTGCAGCTTCTAGAGCTACACCAGGCTGACTGCCTCATCCTCTGACTTTCTCCTCTTTATCCTTTCATTACATTATTCTCAGAAACCTAACTTGCCTCAGTCTCTCTACAGACTCTTTGTTCCCCTTTGGATCACTAGAGATGATACTGAGTTAACAAGCTGAGGATGGAAAGACTGTGGCTTTTAATGGTTCCTGTGGAATCGTGATCTCTTTCTTGTCATCTCAGTGGTGTTCTCCCTTCTCTCTCTTTCTCTCTGCCTCTCTCCCTTCTTCGCTTCCAACCTCACTATACTCCCATTAGCCAATCTGTCTTCTTTTCTCCCTTTCCACTCTCGTCTTCTTCTTATGAGAGGGATGGCCACGTAAGCCCAGAGCACACCTCGGAAAGCAGGCGGAAGCAGCCATTTCACTTCTGCTCAGGCTCATCTGCGACTGTTGCTACCTCAATGGTCGTATGTTCTTCGGTTGCAGAAGAACCTTCAACAATGTTGGATGGCACAGTCATGATGGTGCTCCCACTGGGAGACACCTGGGTTACGTTCTGGATGGCCGTGCCTAGTCCTGGGAGGGTGAGCAGCTGGAAAGGGCTCACCACTTTTACCACAGTGCCACCATCCTGTATGGCTGCAGTGCTCAAGACGGTTAGGTTGGAGGCATCTGGGTGTATTTCAACCGCATTGGGAAAAGCAGAACCTGCAGAGGCCAAGACGGTGTAGCCGCCCAGCAACGGGGAGGCAGGGGAGCTGGCAGATGTGGCTTGCACTGTGGTCTTCCCCAAAGCAGATGCCGGGAGGGCAGAGACCACTTTGCCTATAGGCAGGCTGGCCAGCTGAGTGACTGGCATTCCTGGGGCCAAGGCGATTTGGGCTGACTGAGTCAGGAGTTGGGAGGTGATGGCGGGAGGTCCGGAGGTAGCTCTTGTGAGCCTGGGGCGTTTCAGAGGAGACGGAACGGAGACCGGCGTCAAGGTCATCAGGACATTGTTAAGATGCTGGGATTTGTGCTTCAGCTCCTTTGCCCTCTTCCGATGCTCATCGCACTGCTGCTCCAACGCTGGGGGAGACAGAGGGAGGGGACTGTTAACAGTGGAAAGGCAAGAGTCCTACTAACTCACACCAGCCAGGAACACAGACTGGCTTCCTCCTCATAAAAGGCACAACAACTCCTATCGTGCTAAAAGCTGTTCTAAAAAGGATTGCACAGGCTGGCTTTGGTGTGAAAAAAAATACACTTTTAAAGTAGGACATGCTGGTCCTCTAAGCAGCTGAAAAGAGAAACAGTCCTACAGCTAACATTTCTAGAACAGGAAAGCAGAAAAAACTGTTCTCTACTGCTCTATTAGACCAGGTCTAATGGTCTGAAATTACAAGAGCACAGATTTCCACTGAAAATTAGAAGGAACTTCTTGACAGTAAGAGCAGTTTGGCGATGGAATCAATTGCCTAGGAAAGTGGTGGGGTCTCTTTCTCTGGACATCTTCAAAAAGCTAGACAGCTAGAATAACAGAATCAGAGTTGGAAGAGATCCCAGGGGCCATCCAATCCAACCCCCTGCTATACAGGAACATACATCAAAGCACTTCCAACAGATGGCCATCCAGCCTCTGTTTAAAAGATGCTCTAGCTGGAGCTCCTGCACTGAGTCAGGGGTTGGCTATGATTCCATGAGTCCATAAAGGTTTCCCCCCACAAGCTGCGACAGAAATATATTATTGATCAATAAACAGAATGTTTTAACCTACAGTCAATCTTTGTGTTTTGCAGATTACCCAAGGAAGCTATTTATTAATTATATACCTGCAGCTGTCCCAATTTGGCAGGGATGGCCCTGGTTAACCCTTTGCCATTCCACCTTCTCAGCTGCTTTTAAAATATGTTGGTATCTCTTTCCTTCCTGCACTTTCCCCCCTTCAGCTCAGCTTACTTCAGTCACTGCAAACTGAGTTCAAAGTAGACCATAGCATCATAAAATTGGAAGGTGCCGGATGGTTGTCCAGCCTCGTCTCATGTTCAATTGAAATCTACCTTCCTGAAAGTTAAAACCATTAAACCTCATTTTATCCTTTCGAGAACAAGCCTATGCGCTCCTCTCTGCGACAGCCCTTGAAGTATTTAAAAAGTGCGACCATATCACCCCCTTGTCTTCTCTTCACCAAGATGAACATCTCACTTCCTTCAACCTTTCTTCATATGATTTGTTCTCCATGCCTTGTATTATCCTTGTTGCCCTTCTCCGAACCTGCTTCAAGTTGTCTATATCTTTCCTAAAAAGAGGTGCCAATAACTGAACACAGTACTCCAGGTGAAGCCACACCAGTGCAGAACACAGTGGGAATATTACTTCCCTTGACTTGGAAACGATGGTTCTATTAATGCAGGCTAAAAATCATATTTGCCTTCTTTGCTGCAGCATCACACTGCTGTGTCAGGTTCACCTTATGATCAACAATAATCTCCAGATCCTTTTCACATGTAGTATTGCCAAGTCAAGTATCTGTCATCCTATACCTACAGATTTGGTTTTTTGCAGCCTAAATGTAGAATTTTAATCCTTTTCAATGCAGATGGGGCATGCAGGGAATCACATGCAAAGAAGGCAAATTCTTGGCATATTGGAAGCTCAACCCACATCCCACCTGAACCTCCTCCCACGAGTTTGGTAACAGAATGAGTAGAGACAAGGCATGTCGTCGAGCTTTCTTAAAAAATGAAAATGGCATGGGCATGCACAGGAATGGGCAAATGTACCTGCCAAATCTCGTGTATACTGCTCTCTGGAACGGTCCATTTGGCACTTGTGGCTGGCCAAAACCTTCTTTACCAGGTCCAGCATGCCAAAGTTCTGGACTGTATTGTTGAGCAGGACAGCATCTAAAAAAGAAGAAAAAAACAAAACAAAAGCAAAAATCCCTGGTTGCTGACACTGAAGGAAGCACCACAATATTCCTTTACCTATCATGATATAAACCTCTTGTTCATAACAAAAATGAGAACTAAGTAAGCGTATCTGTATTTGCACTTTGTGAGTTTTTTGAGGAAGCATCCTGATCTATTCTTTTTCGCTTTTGATATTCTTATTTGTTTGTTTGTTTGTATCCCGCCTCTCCATATGGATCGAGGTGGCGAACAACTTACAAACAGCATGTATTTCAAAACATTTCTATACATGCCCCCAACAAGCTGGGTACTCATTTTACCAACCTGCAAAAGGATGGAAGGCTCTAAACTACCAGGATTGAATGGGTATAAATAAATTTTAATGATTCTCTTCAGTTCTTCTTCCACACTCAGCAGTAAACATGTAATAATGCTGAAACTGCATTTTTTAAAATTTCTGTACTGTACAGCAAAATACTTTTTATGATGTGTCTCTAAGGGTAAGGCAATACAAAAAGTTGTTTGTCCACTGCCACAAAATTATTCGCATTCTGAACTCCTTAAGTTCTGAACTCTGTACTCAGAATAGGGTCTGCTAATTAAATAAATCTGCATCACTATATCACCACCACCACTGCCGCCACTACTGCTATTGCCTTCCAAAGTAGAGTCATGAAAGAATTTAGAACTGTGTTGGTAAAAGGCTAGTGTTCAAAAATGTGAAAAAAAATGACATGGACAGATAGGTAAGTATAGGTATTTTAAGGAAAGAATAATATACTGCGTAAGCCACTGATGCTCTACGGTACATCCTCCTTAGCCAGCATAGCTGATAGTGAGGAATGCTAGGAGCTGTAGCCCAATAATATTTGGAGGACCATATGAATCTCACTCCTGCTTTACATCATGACCACCGGAAGTCACACTCAAGCTTCTGTCTGATTTCTGAATATCTGGCAGATGGAGTTCTTGGTGTTCTTTGAATCCATGAGGAGTAGAAGCTTTATTTATTTACCGTTATTTGCCAGTGTATAAGACACCCCATGTATAAAATGCATCCCATCTACACACTGGCAAATACTATTTGCCAGTGTATAAGACACATGGGTGTATAAGACAAACCCCATTTTCAAACAGGATTTTTTTGGGGGGAAAAGAGTCTTATACACCAGCAAATACAGTACTTTCTTATTTTTAAGTGAAGCGTTAATGTCCTACATAAGCCACCAATTACAGATGCAAGAACACCTAAACCAATAAACAGTGCAGGTAGAATCTTTACTTGTTAGCTTCTTAGTACAACAGTTTGAGAGGTCAGAAAGTGCAAGTCAAATTCAATGAAACCCAGATTGTTTCTGGTGCCTGACCTACCAATATTACCAGCACAAGTTCTAAATTCCTCCTATTTTCAGAAGATGCTCTAGCTATGGAAGTGACATCTACCACTTCATACTTTTTATGCTAAGCCATTCATTTAGTTAAAGGAAGGTCCAACAAGCCAGCCACTTCTTACCGCTCAGTTGTAAAGGGGGATCCTGAATCCGCTGCTGCAGGCCCTTCATGGTCTCCATGAGCTCTGCCTGGAACTCCTGGATCACTTCTTCCAGCAAGCCTGCTTCCTTCAGACCTTGCCAAAATGTAAACGTGTCATCTGAAGGAAAATGAGCAAAGACTGAAATACCTGCCAGGCTTTAGAGCAGGGGTGGGGATAATGTGGTCCTCCAGATGTTTCTGGATGGCAACTCCCAGCATCCTTCATTATGCAAGTTGGGGCTGCTTCAGCAACATCTGGAAGGCCACAGGACTCCCACTCATGCTGTAGAGGGAATGAAATGGATTCTCTGCCTGGTATATACCCCACATGCTCTGGAAACAGGGGCATGTATTTGCCAAAGGTCAGCCTACAGTTTTTACCACATGTCCTGCTAATTGTGTGGTGTGACTGGCCTTGGGCAACCCCACTGCAGACTGAAAGAAAAGTTTAAATGATCCCCTCCCTCATCCACCAATTCCTTACAGACAGAAAACAAGCTGTATCAAGGTATGTGACATGCTATGTTAAGCTAAGCTTAAGAAATTAAGAAAGTAGCTTCCTGACTTACAGAGAAATTGTGCTTCCTAAAATACAGTGGAATTCAAGAAAGCAATTGGGCATGTCCAATATAAAATGGTACACCAATGGGAACAGTTCTGTCACATGATCCTTTTTTAAAAAAAGAACTTGCCATGAGGATGAGCCCCAAAAATGCAGAATGGGTAAACCAACTTCAACTTGTAAGCTTCCCCTAGATCTTTGAATATCAATATTTTAACAAATAAAAAATGGTACACACACACATGCATATGCATATAAAAAGTGAAACCCTTGGGACATTTCCAGAAATCCAAATGCTCCCACTACAGTTGCTCACCCTTGAGTAGGATAACGCATGCTTTCAAATTAAGCAACTTCCCTCTTTAACAAAAATCGGATCATTTAAGAAAACCTGTAAATTCCTGTTGATAGGTACGTTAGATATCCAAAGGCAAACATCAGTGGTTGTCAAGAATGCTTGGAGCAGAGCAGCAGGCTCATGGAAAAACCATATGAGAAGCTGTCTCATACAGAGTCGAACCACTGCTCCATATTGCCTATAGGAATGTACAGCAACCCTCTAGGGCCTGAGGCAGGTTTTTTTCTCAGTCCTATCAGAAAATGTCAAGGATTTGACTTGGAACTTTGTGTATGTAAAGAAGACAGTCTGCTGCTGAGCTATGGCCCAATATACAGATTAATATAGAGCAGCTTACAGATGTGCTTATTTTTTTTTCCTCCCGAGCCTTTCAGATTTAGGCAGCAAATACAGAACAGAGCTAGAGACACAGAGTGTGTGCCTAAGACAGCCCACACGCACTCTCTGAGCATCACCTCCAATAGCTGTGGTCCAGTCAGCAGAGTCTTCACATGTTTCTATGGTGATTGTAGCAGGAGATCCATTTACTATGATTAAAATCAAACAAAAAATTATTTAAAAAAATTTGGCCAATAAAGCAAAGCAGGAGATATTATTGCATGATATAACCATTCTTATTGAATATAAAGGCTCTCAGTTTTCTATAGATTGGTCATTGCCACATAAAGGTAGGAACTGATTTGTTACCTCAGCTTTTCTAAAGCTGGCATTGATTTCAAACAAGAACCTCAAAATGCTAGCATTATATTTCTAGGCATTTTTTTTAATATGATCATATTTACTTGAGTAATGAGCAAGGAAGGCTACTACCCTCAACAACCACCCCAGAAGTAAGTGAGGCTGAAAGATCACAACTGGCACCAGGACTTCCAATGAGTTTCTTGGCTGGGTGGAGACTAGAACTCAAGAGACCCTTCATTTATTTGCAAATTGGATTGCTATTTTAAAAGTAGTTCAAATATAATCTTTTTTACCCAAAATTTATTTTACAGCAGTTTAACTACCGTAATTTGAACTGCAGCTGGAAAGACTTGAAATCTTCCTGGCTGCTTTTAAAGTTTGATGTGTCAAAAATGATAAATAATTCAGATGAGAAGCCTGAAAATACCTAAATTATTTAGCTAGTAATCAGTTGTTAGTTTTGAAAGAAAACTCAATTAAAGGGTAGTATAAATCCATGCACTCTACCAAGGAGAAAGTTAGCAGTCTCCAGCTAACAACTGTTTGCAAGAGCTAATAGGACAGAAAGTCAGGAGTAGTTAAAGCTCAAGGGGAAAATGAAGATTACTAAAATCCCTTGCAATCATCTTTCACACAAGAGTATGAGTGGAAGGGTAGACTCCAAGGAGGTCTATGGGAACTGCTCTTGGAGCACTTGCACACTCAGACTTTCCATAGTCCTGAAAATACCAGGTAACACACACTAAATTGAAGGGTCAAAGAAAACTTTTTCTCTGTAAAAGAGAAATGTTCTACTGCAAGGAAAATTTAGCAGAGAGCGTGGCCTACAAAGCACCTGTGGGACCAACAGAGTGGTGCAGGCAGACTAGCAGAAACTGTACCTGCCAACTCTGCAGAGTGGTAGAAAATGTGCAGGAAGCATGGAAATAAAGCAGACAACTGCAACATGGGATCCTTAAAAGAAATTTTTCCACCATTTTAAAGGGGTGATTTAGTTGCACAAGGTTGTGACAATTAAGGAAGCAAAATATCTCAATGAGTTCAACACAGAACTGAATTATTTTCTGCTAATTCCTTTTCTATGCTTCAGTTGTAGGTCCCTGTAACTACAAAGAGATTTCTCTCCTATAATCTTCACTCCTGTTTCTTTGGCTTTTTTATCAATGACTGCTAGAAGCATAGAGGCATGGAAAGGTATCGGGTAGCAAGCAAAGGGCTCCTACTTTAATTTGCCTGCATGGTGTAGTGACTTCAGCTTTGGACTAGAATTCTGGAGGCCAGGGTTTGATTCTCTGCTCAGACATGGAAACCAGCTGGGTGACTTTAGGCAATTCATATTCTCTCAGCCTCAGAGGGAGGGAAAGGCAACCTCCCCCTGAAAAAATCTTGGCAAGAAACCCTTGTGACAGGTTTGCCTCACAGTTGCTCTAATTTGATAACAACTTGAAGGTACACAAAACTCAAGATCTGACTGATCATCATAACTGGAAATAAGGAGGGACTGTGAATATAGTTGCCTTATACTGTAACAAACCAGAGGTTCATTTACTCCATTATTACTCTGGTTACCTCTTTTGCCTAGCACTTGTGTCAGAGAATCGAAGTCAGGATTTTGTCTGTTTATTCATTTATTATTATTTATGTAAAGCAGGGGTGGCAACTGCAAAGGGATGGGGCCATTTCTCCACGGTGTGCCTGTGCAATGGACTGTACTAGCATGGTTTAGTATGTCCAAAGTAACACGATGTCACTTCTGGTCACCATTTTGTCTGACTTTCAGCTGATTTTCAAAATTTCTTTGGGGGATGTTTGTGGGGCTTTTGAAGGTCAAGAAAAGGAAACTGCTCCAGTTTGGGCACATTCTGGGGGAAAAAATATTGCCTGAAAATCACACCCTCCAATTTTTTTTTTAATATTTAAATTTCTATTTATTATTTATTTTTAATCTGAGGGCTTTGGAAGCCTTTTGAGGGACTTAAGGGGCCAACCTTAGGAATCCCAAGGGGTGCATGTGGCCCATGAATTGCACTTTGTCCACCCCTGATTAAAAGCATTCCTTTTTCATGTTTCATGTCATCCAGTTTCCCTAGGCAATGTACAACGGATAAAAACACTGAAAACACTGAATACATGACTAAAAACAACTGAAAACAAACCAGAACTCCTCTTTAAAAATAATTCTAAAGCATCAGACAATTAAAAACAGTAAAAGCAATCAGACAACCAAGCCTGATTTTAAGAACCAGAGGCCAAATGAAACAGCACATTCTTTGCTGACTGCTCAGGACTCAGAATGGATAGAGCCAGCCTGCTCCCTCTTGGAAGGGAGTTCCACAGATATATCTGAAGCATGTGTTTGGGCCTTTCCCAAACTGGACAAGCACAAAGCACCAGAATATGAACATAATATCAAGCAGTCTTATTCCAAGGAAGACCATGGGCCCATCTGGCCTAGAAATATTTCCCTCTACTACTACCACTCTCTTTCCAACAGCCACTTACACTTCTAATGAAAGAAGCCAGAAATACAGAGAAAGAAGCAGCTGATGATGAGAATGCTCCCCACCCCTAGCCCTACAGAAAGCAGACTGGCCTCCCTATAACAACAGCTGGAAAAAGAATACTAGGCTTTCACTTTTGACAGCTCCACAACAGTCCACATACCATCTGCAGAGGCAGGGGTGAGAGGGATGTACTCAGTTGAGGTCTGGCTGGTCAGAGACACTCGGGCTCCAGTCAGGTCAATTTTAGTGCTTCGGCAGGTGTTGGAGCAAACTTTTGTGTGTTCATAGAAATCCAGCTTCCCTGAATCCATGATCTTCCTAGAACACACAGAGTGGACATGAAAGCCCATGTCTGACAAACCCCAGAAAACTCACAGGAACAAAATATTCAGGGGTGGCCAAAGTGCATGTGGTCCCTGGGGCCCCTAACTGTGGGCCCGAAAGCCTACCACCCACCCCTTTTGGGCTAATCTCTGCCTCCAAATTCCCCCCAAAGTCTTGTCCCTTCACCTCCCAATAACCAAGACAGTGAAAGAGTATGTGTGTATGTGTGCGTGTGTGTGTGAGAGAGAGACAGATAAATGGACGGATGGACAGACAACAATTTATCTGGAACTGAAACCAGAACTGATGTGATGCCAGTTAGGTTGACTTTGCTGGTGTGGCAAACTAGGTGGGGCAGAGGGGCTACAACTGACTCCCTCCTCTTCCACAGTTGCCCATCCCTACTGAATATCATATTAATTCTCATGAAGGATACTGAGGATAGTTTCCTATTTGGGAATCAATTTAGAACAAGTATGAGCTGACAAGCTGTAAGGCTTGATAAATCTTGCATTCTTAAAGCACAGGACAGAACACACATGACAAGACCTTTTCCAAATATGAGTCTGGATGCACGTGCAACACACATGCATGCATGCATGCACACACCTACAGATGCATACATACAGAAGCTTACCTTAGCATGACTCCATTCATCCGGATTGCCCTTTTCCAGTCCTTTAAGGTGGACTTGCCAGCCAAATGGACAAATTCCTTGGGACTTATTAAGTGGTTATCATACTGCAGGGAAGAGAGACCAAGATGTGGATTGAAGAAGAGACAGTGTTAACAGCCAGTCTACAGAGCAGAACCAAACACTGAAAGAAGATCACAAATTCTATGCCTTTGTCCCTGCATGCTATGCTGCTTCCCATATAAGACAAGAAGCCTTTGGGAAAGAGTGTCTCTTCTCTGATACCACCAGTGCTGTTTACATTACAAAGATGAAAGCCTGCACCAACAAGACAGAAAGAAGGGAAGAAAAAATCCCTCTTATCCCTGCTCCCACCTTGAACCCTTTTCACTCAACCTCTCACCACAACATCTGAATAAACGTGGAAGTGGGAGGGGCTGGAAGCAACACTCTGCACCTTGCTCTGCGACATTACTGATGCTGACCTTGCTGTGCCAGGGCAGGAAGCTCAGAAGGTGAAGAATAAATTGCCCAAGCTGCTTCTGTTCGCAGATGGTCTTGGCAGGAAAACAGCAGGGGGGCAAAAGCAATTGACTCTGCCCCCATTCTGCATCAGTGACAGGTTCAAAGATGTCATCACTGGTGATGGGATGAATGGCTATTATAACAAGGTTGGCGAGCACTTTACGTCACCAACAAACAGTCAGAAAAATCAATGGAAGTCAAAACAGAAGTCTGAGAACAAAGTGTCTTCTGACAAAGCCCTCCTCCCTTCTTGGAAAAAAAAAAAAGACAGCTGGACCAGACCAGAGTTGTGAATCCAAGTTACTGTGCTCCCTTTCAGCTCAGTTGATGGGAAGAATACCACAGGTATGCATGAATACAGAAAAATTATAAGTTCTAAGATGCACAACAAGGCAATACAAACTGGTTATTTTCTCTTTACTTCCTTGTTATCCACTTTTGTTTCTCTTTAGCTTAACTGATCTAACAATTATTTAACTACAATCCTGCTCATATTCCTTTTAATGGCCTGCTGCCAAGTGAAATATTTTTTTCCTCATACTTTCATGTTCTCTTCCCCTTTATTACCTTAGATTGTGAACCCACAGGCTGGGACCTATGAATCTTTAATTATATATTAGATGCCTTTGTAAATAATCATATGATTAAAGAATGGGAATCGTAATGTTTACCAGTTTTTAAATCTTCATACTTTATAAATCTCCACATTTAACCAGATTACATTTTTCATAAAAGGCAAGGACGCAAAAAATGAAGGATACCATGTAGTGGATTGAAATCCGTGACAGCTCAGGATAAAAAAAATCAGTCTTAGAGGTAGATTCCCTCTTCCCTTTTCCCTTTCTATTTTGAAACAGTCTAACATGACTATCTCTTGAAAAAAATACAAGGATGTATAATTGATAAGTGAGGTATATATGGAGGTAAAAGCCTACAGGGAGGTTTTTTGGAACAGACACATTGTGCAAGTTTCTGAACAAACACAATGATTGAAAAATATGGGGGGTTTTTTGGTTACCTTTAATGCTGCGAGTTTCAGAAAACTGTTGAATATTAAATCTTGCACAAAACTCATGAAAGTGCTGTTGCTGCTGCTGGTGGTGGTGTTGTGCGCCTTCAAGTTATTTCTGACTTATGCCAACCCTAAAGTGAACTTATCACAGGGTTTTCTAGGGCTGAGAGGGTGACATGCCCAAGGTCACCAAGTGGGACACCATGGCTGAGATGGGAATTAAACCCTGGTCTCCAAGGCTGTAGTCCAATGCTCAAACGACTACACCAAGCTGGCTCTCATGAAAGTGGGGCAGCTGAAAATACACAGTACTATATACAAAATGTTTAAAATTTTCTATAATTCTATCATTCACTTATACAGTTTAGGCTCAAGTTACTGGTCTTTGAAGGACTGTAGTCTTCTTTATGAACCTGCCTGTGTTTTGAGCTCTTCTGGAAAGGCCCTTCCTTCTGTCCCACCACCCTCACAGGTACATCTGGTAGGAACACAGGACAGGGTCTTCTCAGTGGCTGTCCCCAAGCTGTGGAACAATTTTCCCAGAGGCCAGACTGGTATCCTCCCTACTATCATTCTGCATACCTTTCTGTTTTGACAGAAAAAACAAGCAATGTGATGGACTTTCTCTTATTTCTGCTGTACTTTTTTATGGTCTATGTTTTTGATTGGTTTTACTTTTCTGATAGTTTAATCATCTCTTAACTTCTGAATTTTGTGAATTGAACTAGGTGTGTCTTTTTTTCAATCTCTTGTAAGTTGCCTTCAATCCCAACTAGGAACTTTATAGTATAAATAAATGTCACCGTCATCATCTCACCTGGACACATTTCACGTTGATGCCAGGGCAAACAAACTTCCGCCATATTAGGTTGGCTTTGCTATCTCCACAAGTGATGGGATAAACAATCTCAGCTTCCACACACTCATCTCCTTCAGCCATCTTCACTTCAGGTAAAGCAATCAGAAGGGACAATTTTTGTAAAAAAAAGGTTACAACGATGGATTGCACATATATCAAGTAAAGACATTTTGGAATACCAATTTAAAAATGCTTCTCTTTCTCTAAAAATAGCTCAAAGGAAATCTCTGAGCTCCTCTTGTAGCATGAAAAATGGTTCCTGCACTTACCAGAAGATGACCCCCACTAAGAAAAACAGTGTGTTGTGCACTAACAGCTTTGCTTCAGTTAAATTACCCTAACAGAAACTGAGATGATGATTCTTGTAAAGGACAGTAATGCATACTAAAATGAACAAATGTCCAACTGGTACCCATCTAGAACTCTTTAAGAATAAACAGGAAATAAATAAGAAGAACTAATATAGACAACACAGGTTCACAAAAAACATGGAACAGCTAGGAGGTTCCTGAATTAAGTCCCCTGCCATAATACAGCACTCACTATGCATGTGTTAACAATTTACACTGCAGTATGGCTCTGATTTCTGCTTTTGGCAGAGAAGGTCCAGCCTTCTACTGTGTCTGCAAACCAAATGGGTCCATAGGAAGGCAACCCCCTTGACCACTCTGATCTTGGTTCAGCTGGTTGGGGTCTAAGTCATAGGAAGGATGCTAGAGGTCTGCTAAATGCTAAACAAAAACTTCTAGAGCCTTATCTCAGCATTCTGGCAATAACTGTGGTACTTAGTCCCAAGTATCTCATGCATTTGAGGATCAGTCAGTTTTAATTAAGCAATGATTTATCAAGAACATTTCAAAAAATGGTACTGGTTGCCAGTACCATGACAACTAAAGGACACAATTCAGTCTTCTTTCCTGCCAGGATTGTCACCTATCAGAGCAGATCTGAGCAATTTATGCAGGGAAGCCACCTTCTCCTTGTATTTGAGAGGTATGGGTGGACAATTTGATCTTTTGTATTAAAACACGTATGGACAAGGTAACAGGCAAGAAGCTTCTATTGAGCACGCACCATTCCCTATTCATTTCAATGGGGCATGCACAAAGCAATGGTTTCTACACAAGGTTCTGCAACTAAAATGCTATCAACACATGAAGTGTTCTTCACATGAAGAATCCCTTTTGACACCCCAGTGGTCTGATATATTGAACTACAGAAGCCTCTTTTCTGTTGGCCAACAGTTCTATGTGACCTCAGCTTCACAGAATGGAATACTCCAGAATACTCCAGGACTCCAACAAAGCTGTAAACTTTTTAGCATTCTGCTCTGTGCATGACCCCAGTTAACACAACTTGCTGATGCAAGTAACTGCATTAGGAGAGAGCCACGCCTCTGTCATTCCCTGCACCTACCTAAAAGGGCTTCTTTCAGATGTGCAGAGGCTGTAAAAGCAGCAGCGGCTGCTGCAGCTGCATTTTCGGTCTCCAGAGTGTCTTCATTTAGGTCACTGCTGGTAGGAGAGATGAACAGTTAAAAATGTTAGAAAGCTACCTGTTTTACAGGAAGCCCTGCTTTGAAAAACTATGTCCACAGGGTTTTTAATTCCAGCATACAGAAATACAATTAGAAAAACAGAGTTGAAAGGGATCACAAAGTCCATCTAGTTTAACCCCCTGCCACTGAGGAAGACTATAAAGCATGTTCTTAATGGAATCTTTTTTCTCCTAATTTGTAGCCCTTCTTGTAATTTCCTGCATTCTGTAGACCTCATTATGTATGAAGAGGTTACTCAATGGCAAAACCTAAAATGTATTACCTAAGCAATTTTAATAGTGAAGTCCATGGTCCAGATGTTTGTGTGTCAGAGGGAGCATTCTGAGAATATTTAGCATTACCGCTAGGTTCAGGAATGGATAATCAGTAGGAGCTGTCAAAATGTGAGAAATCTGAGCTTTCACTATTTAACAAGTTTCCAAATCCTAATGTTATGACTACTTTTTTTAAAGTAAGTGGTCTCTTTCTTCCAAAGTCTAGAAGCATCTTTGTAAGCCTTAAATTGTTTCCAGCAGAGGAAACATGCTTCTTCATTCAGGATATCCTAGACTTTCTATGTGACATCAATAACAAATAATACATCCCAACCTATTTTTCTCCATTGCTGCCAATGGGACACAATTAGGATCATGCTCAAAGCCACCAGCATCTTAAGAAGGACAAGTATTTTACCACTAAACAGGTTGTTCACTATCTGGCTCTCAAAAGTACAGAACTTTACATTAGCACAGAATTTCCTTTCCTTTTCAGCATCTCCTAAGAACAGATATACAGAAGACATGACCAGTGTGTGCCTCTTAAACAGCCTGGAAAGCTGTTTCATAGATAACAGAACCATTGCGATACTTTACATAGAAGTATGCACACATTTAGGCTGCAACAGCTGAATTCAAAGCAGTCATCTATATCTCTTGCACACTCATGTAACAAAATCCCCAGACAAGTTATAAATTTGTGGTATTTCCCCATTGTTTAGAATGTAATAGGAAAGTTTAAAGCAAAATGGGGTCTGCAGGCTGTCTTATAGCATACTTTTGCGTGTCTGCTCAAAAGTCTTACTCAAAAGAGTTCAAAGGAGCATAGGTAACATTACGGCTGCCTCAGTAAGCTATATTAATACCACCACACTTTAGGAAGCAGCTCTCCCCAAATGAGTCCAGGACTGACAGATGACCAGTTTGTCAGCATGGCACTTCATTCCTACCATACAACATGCTTATATGGGAGTGGGCCAGAGTTTTGCTTTCTCGCAGTAACTCCAAACATTAGAATATCCTCTCAGAAGAGGTTAGGAGGGCCCAATGTGGATGAATTTTCAATAAGGCTATTCCTTTTTGTCCAGTACTCTACATTTTGCTATCCTTTAAGTGACTATTTCAGAGGCCACCATCATGTACAGGCTTCTCCCACTTATCTGAGGTTAGAGACTAGAGCACTGTCAGGAAACAGAATAGGCTGAAAAGTGGAACTCATGTACCGTACCGTGAGGAGCATAAAGGATTTATGGAGGCTCACTTGGGACTGTGACACACTGTTTGCAAAGTCTCACAGCTTGCTTAGCGCTTTTTCTCTCCCTCTCAGCTTCCTTTGCAAGCAGTGTGTTTGTGCAAGTGTTTCCAAGCAAGCCTCCATAGGCAAGAAGAACTGGTGAAAGAGCAGAACCCCCAACAAATTAATGGAACTTGTCTTTACTTAGGAAGCATAAAAGAACAAGCAATCAGATAGACTAGTTGTAAGTTCTTTCATTGTGATTCTACTTATTTATTCATTAGCATAAACCTTGTTCCATCAGTTTTATACTTTCATAAATATATATATCATATATCATAAATATATGTGTAAATGTGTAAATAAATGAAGTGGCTACTGCTTAGATGAAATGGAGAAGGACAAAGACTTCTGATATAATCCAGTCTCCAAATGCACTGGTGTAATTCCAACCAAAGACTTTTCCCTTGGTGTAATTTCTTTCCTTGGTATAATCCCATTCAAAGATTGTGATCTGTCCAAATTCCAAACTTTTGAGTAGGAAATTATTTGTCCCAAACTGAATTATTATTGTTAATTTCTATAGTGTCATCAATATATGTGATGTGTTATGGAACAAAAGCAAATAGCTCCCTAACCATAGGGCTTATCATCTATCATCTTAAGGACTCTAACTTATAGCAAAATGGGCCATTGCTAACTTCCAGAGGATTTTGGCTCCCACTAACCTTAGCTATTGTGGCTAACAGGGAGCAAATGGGGAGCTACTATCCAACATCATCTGGAATGTCACAGCTGCCCATCCTTGCTCAATATAAATCTGCTTAGATTTTAAGATTTTCAGGAGAGGGGTTTTTAAATCTTACCAATAACTGTACAGTGGACACACAAGGAACTTTCTCATTTAAGCTCTGGAACTTCCTTCCTAGGAGTAGCCTCTTCTCCATCAGCCTTCCAGCAGCAAGTGGCAATCTTTTTATTTAAACAGGACTTGGCCTACCATGGTGATTTTTCTGCCCTTTTTTTTAAAAAAACAACAACCCTGTTCTGATATTGTCATATTCTCTTCTTTACTGTTTTTTTCCCTAACTCGCTTATATTGTATTTGTATATTACCATTTGGGCACAAACTGTAGAAAGCTGAATATAAGTTTAGACAAGTAATAAACAATAATTTGACATACAAGGACAACATAGGGAGAAGAGGGGGGTATAAGATGTATAGGCACTATTCAGCTGCATGGATTTAGTCAGGCTTCATTACTAAGGTATGGCAATTAAGAGGTTGGGTATAGGGGCTGAGAAGATTCAAAGCATCTTCAGAGAAATAATGCAATAGAATGTTAGAGTCAGAAGAGACCACAAGGTCCATCTAGTCTAACCGTTTGCCATGCAGGAACACACAATTATGGTGGTCCTGACAGATGGCCATCTAGTCTCTTTTTTAAAACCTTCAGAGGAGAAGTCGTCCACCCTTCAGGGCAATCTATTCCACAGTGCTTACAGCAGAGATGTTCTCGCTACAGTTTATGTGGAATCTCTTTTCTTGTAATTTGAATCCACTGGTTCATCTTACAGGTATTTTTGGAGGTAGAGCCAGGCATAAGAAGCAGCAAGGGAACTTGGCTGTTTGGAGTAACTGGCTGTTTCTACATATTGTTGAGAATCCAGATTGGTTTGATATTTTTCTTTTTCTCGATAGTGGTACAGTGGGAAGGAGTGAAGAAGAGACATAAAGTGGAACTGAAACAGCGTGCAGTTGGGTGGATCTATTTTTCATCATCTTTGCTTCATAGCTTAGCTTTTCTTTTCTATCCCCATTCTCAATAAAGCCAACTGTACTTTCCTCCAGCACAGGCACAGTGAAGGAGAGGGCAGTTATTCAAACAGATCCACCTAATCCTATCTTCAAGAAGCAGTTTGCATAGGCTGTTTCCATGACAAAACCTGTGGGCAGCACTGCTCAGAATTTCACAAGGAAGTCACGCTTGGAAGTTTCTCCTCAGGAGGATTCATTAAGCAGAAGGGAGAAGACAGAAAGAAGCAGCTGGCTTGCTTCGGTTACTAAAATAGGGGAAACTGTTTCTACCTCCAATCAAAGGAACAGAGTGGAAGGAATTACAGTTGAGACCTAGAAGGCAATGAGCAATTTGCTGTATGATTATAGTTAAGTAATTATGGCAAGAAATACAAGAACATGGTTAGAAGTTAGCATCTGACTCCCCTGTAACAGCTCCATTTGCTAGTCGTCTGTTTCCAGGCACAATTCAAAGTGCTGATGTCTGTTCTCTCTCCCATACACACACACACACACAAGTATTTATATTCCACCCTTCAAGTTATGACCTACAAAACCCTATACAGCCCAGGCTGACATTTTGCCCAACTGCCTCCATTTCATATCAGATGCAAATAAGATTGCTCAAGCTGTGTATTCTAAAGGACCAATTTTTTCATTCCCTGCTGACATTTAATAACAAACTTAAACCAATTTAGTGTAAATATGTAAAGCAGCTTAAAGAGGTTCACTGGGTATTTTTTTTAAAATGAACTTCTGAATTCTGAACTGAGTTCTTTTCACCCTAGGCACTGAAATGAACAAAGAGTGTGCTGGAGCAACTCTACCAATGGCTACTACCTCTAGAATCAAACAACAATAAAAGAAAACCAATGCCCATGGCCTGCTTGTGAGCTTCTCACAGGCAGTAACAAAACTCTGGATCAAAGAGGCTTTTGGTCCAGCAGGGTTTTTCTTCTTTTCTTTTTTATGAAATTTTTTTGTAATAAAAATAAACATCATACAATCGAAACACCATATTTTGCCAACAGTTCACCCTTCTTCTGGGAAGGCTTAATTTTTTTTTCAGAATTTCAAATGGTTTAGAGGATGACCACTAGAAATGGATCATTTAAATTAGTAATTACAATGAAAGGATACCACATATTTCTTAGTATGTCTTTGCTTCTCAAGCCTCTCAGTGGTCCAACATTTTGGATGTTTTTGTTTTGTTTTTTTTTTAAAAAGGACACTCAATATTCTGAACCCTCTCTGAAATTCTTCTGGTGGCTTACCCCCACCCCCAACATCTTTCTTTTCCTTGCTTCAATTTCAAATACCATTGGACGAAGCAGTTACATAGTGAAGGTTTTATGCTCAAGATTCTCATTTCTCCTCTTCAAAAACAGACAATATCAATAAAGTTTCATTAGCAATTATTTGTTGGTGTCTCATCTGAGATTTAATATAAAGTACCTGAATCCAACAACTGGATACAACCGGTCAATAAATTCACATTTATAAAGTGGAACACATCACCTATCTTGTGGCACAGGCCAGGTGAGTATGTGCTGTTTATATGCCAAATCTCTGTCTAAGTTGTCACCCAGGAAGCTCTTTAAAGGATGTCTGTTTTGGGCAGATACAACTGATCTGTTGGGTGTCATCAGTGCTGAGTATTCAGATTTGCTTCCTTAATTCTTAACCTACCGGAGTTTCACACTTCTTGACAATTAATCAATGATATAAATTAGCCTTCTGTAATATTCCAGGATTGTTACACATAGATATTTGATGTAGATGATTAACCCTCAGCACACACACACACACACTTTCTTAGCACATAGAATATTAGTAAAGGTACGAACTAGCACTTTCTGAAGGAGTTGGCAAAACTCAGAGCTTTTCAGCCAGGGTTCTCCATTCCATTGGCCTGACCTTAGGGAAGAGATCTGACTTATCACATGACCCTTTCCATCCAGTTTCTATATTGGGTCTATTCGTGCTGATCTCTAAAGAGGACATGGGCTGAAACCTGAAATGTTGGCCACATGGGAAGACCACCCCCCAAACTGTGCAGGGTTTCCAGATTTTCAGGCCTTACTATAAATAGCATTTTAAATCTTTTCCCTGGGTAGCCTAAGGTTTCTGTGCTTATGGAATGTTCTATTTATTTAATTATTAAAATATTTATATCACACCCCCATACCATAAATTTTCTAGGCTGCTTATGACAAAATTGATTTAAATCAATTTAACATTTAAGCAAAAAAATAATTTAAACACATTCTAAAATATTAAGCAGTTGAGTGATTTTAAAAGTAAAAATTGACTAAAATCCTGTGTATGGACAAAATGGGATGAAATCATAAAATCTCTGCAAGTTTAATAAAAAGCCAACTTGATGGTAGGCTAGAAACCAACTGCACCTCCAAGAAGAGGCCATTCCATAGTCAAGGTGCCACAGTGAAGAAGCCTCTCCTCACATTCTCGCTCTATTTTCCCATTAGTGGAACACAGAACAGAGTCCTTCCAGCAGACTTCAGTCCTCAGAAAACCCTGGAAAAGGCATTTCCTCAAATATCATGGTCCCAAGTCATTCATGTTCCCATTGTTCATAACATCAATATTTCAAAGGTTTAGATATCTTCTTTGCTTACCTGTGCTGGGACAGATTGGTAGTGACTAACACAGTTTTCACCTCTTCAACCCCACTGCCATCAACCACATTGTTTGGAGTGGTTACCACCACCACCTCTTCCATATGAACACTCACATCTGGAGCTGCCATTGTACAAGACGAGAGTGCAGCAAGGAGGGATGACGATGGACAGGTCCTTTTCAGGAACCCTCACCCTGTAAAAGAAAGAAAGATTGAAAGTGTTACCTCTCTGCCAAGCAGGCCAGCAGAATGTTTAACTTTATTCACCTAAGTGTCTGCAGTTATCAGAATTTTTTTAAAAAAATTAAGTGGATTATTTTAGTTTCACAATATATTTCGCAATACCAGAAAGGGGCAAAACATTTGTCATCATGGCCCCTCGAACAGAAAAGGAGGGGAGAAAATCAGTTTTTGTGTACAGTTATTCTTACATTGTTATTTTGTACTGCTTGTGTTAAAATCTAGAAATGTGACTGCTTCGAATACAGATTCCAAAATCCTCCAGCCAGCACAACCATTAGCTAAGATCTTTAAATATGGGGGAAGATAGAAATATTTTAATGAATAAATAAATACAAAGCAACTTTTCAAAGTTCTGCTTTGATACAAAGCTAATTTTATCTGTGGGCTAGAGCAGTATGCTCAATGTCCCCCTCGCCTCAGTACCGCTAGGATTTGTTCATATGACTCTGAAACTAAAATATCACATAAACACACACATAGATAAATGCAAATTCAGAAAATAGGTCACAGTTGCAGATCTCCTTTTCTAAGATGATGGAAGAGGTTGCTTAAGGAGACAGACAGACCTGCCAGCCCACATCTTTGAACAGCTAAATGCTGGCAAGCAAACAGGAACCCCTAACTATGCATAGACAGCATAGCAGCAGTCCTTGTGCACTTGACAGCACAAAAGCAAAGTTCTTTGTAAGATATTTGTTGTTCTTGTTTGCCATCAGGTTGACTTTGATTTACAATGACCCTACAAATGAGAAGCCTGCCAGACTCCTGTCATCAACTGCCCTGCTCACATCCTGCAGACTCAGGGCTGTGGCTTCCTTGACTGAGGCCATTTCCACACTAGAAAATGGTATTATTCCACTTTCAACATCCTATGGAGTCCTGGGTTTGCAGTTTAGGGAAGGGCCCCACCTCCCTAAAGTGCAAACCCCAGGATTCCATAGGATGTTGAAAGTGGAATAATACTAGTATAACAGTCTAGTGCCGAAATGGCCTGAATCAACCCACCTATGGTGCAACCTTGTCCTTCTCCTACTACCTGTCACTTTGCCAAGTATTGTCATCTCTTCCGGAGTTACTTCATTGCATGGTATGTCCAAAGTAGGACAGCTCAGGGTAGTCATCTTTGCCTCTAGTGAGTCACAAGACATAGTGTTGGGCAATCTCTATTCAGGAAAAAGGCAAATCTTATCTCCATACATGCTATAGAGGGTATTTTTCTCTAGCATTGCAACATATACAATTAGCAGAATCTTTAGATTTTTTTAAAAAAATTGCACTTAATATTTTCACTATGTTCCCCTCCACCTAAAAAAAAAAGTTAAAAATTACTGAATGTCTTTGGGCAAAAAATATCACAAAGGATTCTCCTCTGGAGCTGAAATATAAATTAGTCACACAGCTGGGAAGAAAACCCACTTGCTCTCTCATGTAAGAACTTTTTGTGAACTCACAGCCCAGCTTTAAAATTTTTGAATTCAAAATTCTGACATCAGGTGTTCGGATAAAGGTGTTCACAAGTAAATGGGGTTGGTCTCACCACTTTAGCATACTCAGTATAAGTGGGAGCAAATTTTGAGGGCAGACGGAGCTCACTGATTCTCCACCTGGCTCCCCACTGCTGCCAACTGCCATTTTCTAAACTCTCCAGAACGTCTAAAAATGATGCTGTGCCACAACAAGCAGCATGCATTAGTGTTCACTGAGTGGAGATATGAGAAGGACAGAAAGCTCTCTCTGCATCCTCAGCTGTACAAGACAGGATGGAAGAGGACTTAAGGTGATGTTTCTGTTAGAAAAAAAAAATCCAAGCTAATTTCTAACATAATCTAATAATGTCTAAGTGCTTAAAATCTCCAGTTCCCAAAGGAGCAACATCAAATATTTAAAAAGCAGGCCCCAGTATGAGATGAGTGCTATTTTAGTTTAGCACGCAAAGTTGTCTTCTACTGAGAGTAAGACCGGTAGTTTAAATAAACCAGCACTGCATTCTCTGCCTGAAGTGATATTAGTAACTGGGAACACACTCGGCATTCCACATTTGCAGGTTTGGCTTTCATGGATTTGATTATTTGCTAGTTTTTTCAACCCTTGCCACCCTCTCAGGTGCTTCTTTCTGGGGGAACCTTTCCTCTTGGCAGGCCAAGATCAGGCCATGCAGCTCTTTAAAGACCTGCCTCTGGCCCTCCTCCTCTTCCACCAGCTGCAACGTGGCCAGCTAAGAATGGCTCACAGCCCAATTCCTCAGCACCACAAACCCTCTCCCAGTGGCCCCCACACCCGAAGAAGGAGATGGGTGAGAGAGGAGGTATAGGGCCACTGTGTCGATCCACCTCCTTTCCCTGACCTGGTTTTGATCCTGGATGCCTGTTCTCTTGTGTCTAGATCAAGGGAGGTAAAGGTACCACTCTATTCTGCATTGGTTAGGCCTCATTTGGAATACTGTGTCCAGTTCTGGGCACCTCAATTCAAAAAGGATGTTGCCAAGCTGGAACATGTCCAGAGGAGGGTCTGGAAGCCATGAAGCCCTCTGAGGGGCAGCTTAGGGAGCTGGGTATGCTTAGTCTGCAGAAGAGAAGGTTAAGAGGGGCATGATAGCCATGTTTAAATATTTGAAGGGATGTCATGTTGAGGAGTGAGCTGGCTTGTTCTCTACTGCTCCAGAGACTGGCACCCTTTTCGCATGCCTTTTTTTTTTTTTTGCACAAACACCCCTTGAGCATCACATGACTGGTAGCGTCACTCCGTACAACGCACTCCCGCTCATGCGAGGCTCATGAGGCTAAAGTGGGGCGTGCACACATTTTTTTATTTTCGGTTGTAAGCCGAAATACCGCGTGCTTGCACAATGCTCGCATCGCCCTCGCGCATCTACCTGCGTGCGGTGCTTTGGCGAGCTGGGGCGGTCGCGCTTCCTTCCCCCAGTGCAGCCTACAGCTCCCAGACTGCGCTGCGGAAGGAAGGGGTGGGATGCTAGCACGACAGTCATGCTACCAGGAAGCCGATGCGGGAGGCAGAAGGGCTGTTGTGAGTGGCTTGCGCGAGTGGCTGCTTGCACGAGCACCACTCCCTGCTGCCGTGATGAAGGTAAGGTGCAAAAAGGGCCTAGGACAAGGAGCAATAGATTCAAGCTGCAGGAAAGGAGATTCCACTTGAACTTCAGGAAGAACTTCCTGACGGTCAGGGCTGTCCGGCAGTGGAATCTGCTGCCTCCATGGAGTGTAGTGGAATCTCCTTCCTTGGAGGTTTTTAAGCAGAGGCTAGATGGCCATCTGTCGGGAGTGCTTTGAGGGTGTTCCTGCATGGCAGGGGGTTGGACTGGATGGCCCCTGGGGTCTCTTCCAACTTTATGATTCTCTCCACCAAGCCACGGCAACCTTCCCACAGACATACACATATTTTGATATTAGCAACTTTTGCAAGGGTCTTGCGCCCCTAACCATAGCAAATGTGGAAGGCTGACTGTATTTTCACTGGAGGTGATAGGGATTGGAACTGATTGTTTCTGCAAAGGAAGCATATGCTCTGTCTCCACATTATAGCTTTAAGTAGCAGTCAGCATCAGATTTTAGAAGCTTATAAATTCCAGGATTTTCAAAGGATGTGCATACCTCACTTCTATGACAGTGTTTGTATGTGTGGTCGTGTGTTTACATGTAAGGGCGACATCCAAATGCAAGCAGAACACAGGAAAGGACAGACTGAACAATTTCGAATTTGGATGTATGTTTTTCCCAAGCTGTAAGAGGTTCCAGTCAAGAAATTCAGGAAGAATGCTCAGGCCATTTCCGCACTAGCTTGTTATAGCGTGATGATTCCACTTTCAATGTCCTCTGGAATCCTCCCAAAACTGCAAACCCCAGGATTCCAGAGGATGTGGAAAGTAGAATCATCGCGCTATAACAGGCTAGTGCGGAAATGGCCCCAGTCTAAATTCCGAAGGCCACAAGTACCAAATGACAGGCATGCAGCACCAAGCCAAAAACACGTACTGCAAATGAGAAAAGCACTGTATGCACCATCTAGAGGCACTGCAGTTTTTCCATCTCATGCATGAAAGGGGCTATTTGGGGGGGGAAGCAGCACCAGCAGCTCTTGCAGCTTAAGCTGAGCAAGGTGTGCCACTGACAAAAGCAGATCCGGTCAGGAAATACTTGAGCAACCTTCATCCAGTCAGCTTCACTGCTTGACCCTGATGCTGAGGGACACTGTTTTACAACTTTAGCTACATTTATAATCATTAGCAGCCAGTCTCTACAGAGCCTGTGAAACGGAAGACTCCAGTCATTCTTGTTAAAAGTTCACACTGGAGTTGAGTTTGCTGCTTGTCCACCCTGTCTCCTCGCAAACAATTTTAGTTTGAAGAAGTGACACACATCTCTGGACACAACTAGCAGAACAGACAGGAGGAGAAAATGCAAAACAACTTATGACGCACACTCTGTTAAGCTGATTGCAGCTACAACAGGTTTTCAACACTTCAGAGTGGGAAGATGGAAATACCACATACAATCCTGCGGGCTGAATTTAGGGAAAGTAAAAACATAGCCAGTCTGGTCCATGTCACATTGTGCTTTAGCTACACGGCACCAGAAGCAATTAAAATTTGCCTCACCCTCTCCCTTTCACTCATTCCATTTACAGTTTTAAACATAGAACCTCTTGCACTAGTTTCCATGCATTTTTCCACTTTCTGAGTTCAACTTCTTCAACTTATTCTCAAATTTGTATGTGTATGATTAAAAACAGCAATGGAGACTGCTCAAACAAATAATATTGCTGAATGTCATAAGCCACAGGCAGTAGAATTTGTTGCTACAAGACATCAAGCTGATTTTGACTTACAGTGATCCTTTGAACAAGAAATCTCCAAGTCACCCTATCATCAACAGCCCTGCTCAGGTCTTGTAGACTCAGGGATGTGGCTTTCTTGACTGAGCCTCTCCATCTGTAATGCAATCTTCCTCTTTTCCTACTGCCTTCTACCTTACCAAGCATTATTGCCTTTTCTAGTGAGTTATGGCATCTCATGATGTGTCCAAAGCATGACAGTTTCATTTTAGTCATCTGCCTTCTAGGGAGAGTTCAGGCTTGATTTGCATTAGGACCCATTCATTTGTCTTTTTAGCAGTCCAGGGTATCTGTGGAACTCTCTTCCAGCACCACATTTCAAAAGAGTTGATTTTCTTCCGATCAGCGTTCTTCATCGTCCAGCTTTCACAACCATACACAGAAATTGGAAATATGATACTATGGATAATCTTAATTTTAGTATTCAATGATGTATCTTGACACTTCAGGATCTTTAGTTCTTTCATAGCTTACCCTTCCAAGTTCTGCAATCTCCATTTTGATTAATGAAATCTTGAACTATTTCAGTGTGTTTACTGTCTACCTTACAGTTAGGTAAATACTTTAGAAAATTATGAGACAGAGCTAGAATAAAGGGTTTCATAAAAGGAAACCAAAACTGGAGCAGTGATCGGGGCTCTTGGAGATCTCTCATTCATTTCTTATGTGCCTTCAAGTTGTTTCTGACTTATGGTGGCCTAAAGTGAACCAATCATGAGGTTCTCATTACAAGATTTATTCAGAAGGGAGTTTGCCATTACCTTCCTCTGAGGCTGACTACAACTTGCCCTAGGTCATCAGGAGGCTTCCTGAACTGTGATCTCCCAGAGTCCTAGTGTGACACTCAAACCATGATGACCCTAGTCCTATACAAGTTTTCCTGGAAGTAAGCCTGGTCAATTTCAATGAGTCTCACTCCTAAATAAGTATGCGTATCATTGCACCTTCAGCTAAAATCCTACGCCCAATTCCCTGTTTCTTTTAATGAGTTTTAGGTTGGTTTAAATTAAATTTTACAGTTTTAAATTGATCAGACTGACTTTAATTGCACACTGCCCTGAGATTGCCTGACATAGGGGCAGGATGTAAATATGTTAACAAAGGGAAATAAAACAGCCTCCTGTTATAATAATCATGTTGGGATTACAAGTTCTAACCACTGAAACAGAAATTTTCATTTGAACAGCATACTCTGAATTTGATCTACTGTAATAATAATAATAATAATAATAATAATAATAATAATAATAATAATAAAAAAAAAATGATAACGGAATTACAACTTCCAAATACTGAAGAAGCTTTCATTTGAACAGTCTACTTTCACTGGCATGAATTCTGTTGCTATATCCAAACCAAAAGAGCCAATGAATCAATGGAACTACCAATGTGTTCACTCACCATTCAAACTTGGTCTACTCCACATGTTTCAAACACAAGGCCCACAGGTCGAATCCAGCCTGCCAGGCCATTTCATGTAGCCCTCGCACCTCCCCTGGAGCTGTGACCCAGCAGCCAGCACTCGCGATCTACTTCTACTTCTGATTGCTCCTCTGTCCAAATCTCGCCATAAGAGCATTGCCTCAGGTTACCATGGCAATGCTCCGCGTGGCTCACAAGAGTTGGACAGAGGAGCAGTCAGAAGTAGAAGCAGATTGCAAGTACTGGCTGCTGGGGCCCTCTTCAGAATACCAGCAGCTGGGGGCCCGCAATGTGGGGATCGGGCTCGGCAGGTACAGAGAGGGGCAGAAAGAAGCACACTTTGGATATACTGACCAACTGTATGTCATTTTAAAGAGGTGTAAGGACCATAAACTATGATCAAATAGCCCCAAAATGTCCAAGAAAAGAAAAGTTGATGCAGAGGACAGGCAATTTAAAAACAAGTAATAATCAAATGCAGAGGCAATTATTTAAAAGAATAGACACATTTACGTAGCCTTACAGATGCAACCGGTCCTTCGAGGACAACCATAATGCTGATGTGGCCCAAGATGAAATTGAATTTGACTCCCCTGGTTTTGGACTAACCAACAGGATTCAAGCTATTAAAATAAATAAATAAATAGGGTTACAAATCCTAAAGACAGCCAGGATGGCTCCCTCCCTTCTCTCCTTCCATCCACAACTGAAAATTCTTAGGCTACAAGGCTTTTAGAAACTGAATGGAATGTGCTTTTAATGATGTACTGTGCTGTTTTATGGCATGCATCGTCTTTTAATAAGCTTTAACGTTTTTAATATTTAGTGTTTTAATTTTATGAATTATTGTAACTGCCTTTTAAATAACTTTTACATTTACAGTCAGCCCTCCACATCTGCGGGTTTGACTTTCACAGATCTGATTATTTGCACATTTCTTCAACCCCTGCCCCCCACTCAAGTGCTCCTTTATCTCGGAAACCTTACCTCCCAGCAGCTTCAATCGGGCCCTAAAGCTCTTTAAAACTCTGTGTGTCTGCTTCTCTTCCTCCTCTCCTTTTCCTGACCTGGTTTGGACGTGGGATGCCCGTTCTCCCCACCATGCCTCAGCCCCCTTCCCACAGACACGCACATACCCATTTTGATATCTGCAATTTTTCCACTTTTGTGAGGGTCCTGCACCCTAACCCTAGCAAATGTGGAAGACCGACTATATACTTGTATCAAAGTTTTTGTAGAGTTTTTATTCTGTCCTGTTTTTAAATATGTTAGGCACCTTGAGGCCCATTACTGGGAGAAATAAGTAGGGAATAAAATAATAACACTGGTGGCGCAGTGGTTAAATGCCAGTACTGCAAGCCACAAGGTTGTGAGTTCGATCCTGCCCGGCTCCAAGGTTGACTCAGCCTTCCATCCTTCCGCAGGTCGGTAAAATGAGTACCCAGCTTGTTGGGGGCATGTATAGAAATACATGCTATTTGTAAATTGTTCGCCACCTCGATCCATATGGAGAGGGCGGGATACAAATAAATAAAATAAATAAATAAATAAAATAATAATACTGAAAAAGAGACTTTCATATCAACAGTCTATTATTATTACATAAATAAACAAATATATAAATAGGGTTACAAGTTCTATACACTGCAAAAGACCTTCGGGTGAATTGTCTGTTATTCAGTTTGAGCAGTCTACTGCTGTTACTACAATAACAATAATGTGGTTAAAAGTTTTGGATACTGAAAGAACACAATAGTAATTTTTTAAATGTTACAAATTCTAGGTACCTAAAATGAGACTTGCATTTGAACAGTCCACTCTTTATTAAAATGAGTCAGAAGGAGCTGCCAGGGCCAATTTAGCCCAATCTATGTGAGCTTGGAAGCCAAGCAGGTTCAGCCCTGGTTAGTGCTTGGATGAGAGACCACAAACGAATACCAAGTGCTTTAGGTTATTTTTCAGAGGAAGGAACTGGCAAAAACACTTCTGAGTCTTCCTTGCCTAAAAAAACCTATGAAATTCATGGAGTTGCCTTAAAACCACAGGCATCTTATTATATTAGTATAGTATATTTTATATATACATATATACACACACACACACACAAAATATCACATTGGAATGAGTCAGAAGGGGACACCAGGGCCAATGCAGACTCTGCTAAGCAGAGTCAGCCCTTGTTTGTTCCTGGATGAGAGACAAACGAATACGAAGTCCTGTAGGCTATTTTTCAGAGGAAGGAACTGACAAAAACATTTCTGAGTCTTCCTTGCCTAAACCCTGTGAAATGCATTGGGTTGCCATACATCCACAGAGATCTTATTATAATACAATATTCTATACACATATATTACATAACATATATAGTAATATATATATATAGTAAATATATATTAACATATATTTTATATATATTAATATAATATATATTATATTAATATATATTAATATAATATATACTATTTTAATATATATAATATATATATTAATATATATATTAATATATATAAATATATATATATATAACATAATATATATATATATAACATAATATAACATAATATAATATATATATATATAACATATATAACATAATATATATTAATATATATTATGAGCGAATCAGAATTATATTAGAATGGGTCAGAAGGAGCCACCAGGGCCAATTTAAGGCCTTTCCACACTACCCTGTTCTAGTGCTATTATTCCACTGTCAGCATCCTGTGGAATTCTGGGATTTGTAGGCCCAAGAGCTCTCTGGCTGAGAATCCTAAATGCCCCTCCCTAAACTACAAATCCCAGGATTCCACAGGATGCTGACAGTGGAATAACAGCACTATAACAGTGTAGTGTAGAAAGGCCCTTAGTCTCTGCTAAGCAGGGTCAGCCCTGGTTAGAGCTTGGATGGGAGACGACAACCGAATACCAGGTGCTGTAGGCTATTTTTCAGAGGAAGGAACTCTTTGAGTCTTCTCTGCCTAAAAAAACCACTACCAGTTCTGGGCACCCCAATTCAAGAACGATATTGACATGCTGAAGTGTGTCCAGAGGAGGGCGACCAAAATGGTGAGAGGCCTGGAAGCCATGAAGCCCTATGAGGACAGACTTGGAGAGCTGGGTATGTTTAGTCTGCAGAAGAGGAGGTTAAGAGGGGACATGAGAGCCATGTTTAAATATTTGAAAGGATGCCACGTAGAGGAAGGAGAGGGCTTGTTTTCTGCTGCTCCAGAGACCAGGACAAGGAGCAATGGATTGAAGCTGCAGGAAAGGAGATTCCACTTGAACCTCAGGAAGAACTTCCTGACAGTCAGGGCTGTCTGGCAGTGGAATATGCTGCCTCTGAGTGTAGTGGAGTCTCCTTCCTTGGAGGTTTTTAAGCAGAGGCTGGATGGCCATCTGTCAAAGGGATTGCTTTGAGGGTGTTCCTGCATGGCAGGGGGTTGGACTGGATGGCTCCTGGGGTCTCTTCCAACTCTACATTTCTATGATTCTATGAGGATAGACTTAGAGAGCTGGGTATGTTTAGTCTGCAGAAGGGAAGGTTAAGAGGGGACATGATAGCCATGTTTAAATATTAGAAGGGATGCCACGTAGAGGAAGGAGGGGACTTGTTTTCTGCTGCTCCAGAGACCAGGACAAGGAGCAATGGATTGAAGCTGCAGGAAAGGAGATTCCACCTGAACCTCAGGAAGAACTTCCTGACGGTCAGGGCTGTCCGGCAGTGGAATCTGCTGCCTCCATGGAGTGTAGTGGAGTCTCCTTCCTTGGAGGTTTTTAAGCAGAGGCTGGAGGGCCATCTGTCGGGAGTGCTTTGAGGGTGTTCCTGCATGGCAGGGGGTTGGACTGGATGGCCCCGGGGTCTCTCCCAACTCTAAATTTCTGATTCTACTATGCAATTCCTGGGGTGGCCATGAGCTGACAGGCAACCTGGGGGAACGCGCCCTACTACAAAATAAATAAACGAGGGAACCATTTCTACAAACTGCAAGAGAGATTTTTTTTCCCCTCTTCATTTCAAGAGGGTCCTTCGGAGAAGAGCAAGGAGTGAAGGGAGGAGGTACGAGAGCCCAGGCCCGGGTTTGCGGGGGCCGGTGTCCAGCTGTTCGGCCGCCCCTTCCCGCCACAGCCTTCGCGACGGGGACGGTCGGCGCGGGGAAGAGGAGGAGGAGAGGACGCCCGGCGGGCAGGGGAGGGAGCGAGCGACGGGGAGCCCCGAACTCCCCTCCCGGCCGGCCAGCCGCCTGCGCGCGCGGGCGGGCTCGAGGCTGCCTCCTCCGCCGCTGCGGCTGCCTCGCGCTCTCTGCGGCGCGCGAGGGGGAAGAGGAGGAGGGCAGCGGGGGAGAGCGCGTGCGCGTGGGCGCGCGCGCGGCCCTTCACCCCTCCCCCCCGGCGTCCTTCCTCCCTCCCTCCCTCCCCTCTTGGCAACTTGAGGGGAAAAAGGGCGGGGGGGGCGGAAGCGCGAAGCCAAAGCATGGGGTAGGGTGCGGAGGGGGGGGGTTGAAGGGCGACGGCCCGGCGCAATGCGGACGCCGCCGCCGCCGCCGCCGCCGTCGTCTCCCCGCCGCTGCCGTAACGTCCTGACGCTCCGCAGGGACCCGCTGGCTGGCTGGCTGGCTGGCCGGACGGAAGGAAGGACGGCGCGCGCGGACGGAGGCCCCGCGGCAGCCCCGCGGTTCGTCCCCACTTACCTCAGCCGCTTCGCCTTCAACCGACGCGCCGGCTCAGGTTCCCGGGAGGGAAAAGCGGCGGAGAACCGCTGAGGGGGATTGTGTTTTGTTTTTTAAATGGCGGGTGTTGGTGGGGGGGGGCTTGAATGTCCGCCTTGGCTGAGTCTGAGGGAAGCGGAGGCTCCGGCGCGCGCCGCCCGAGTCCTCTCCTGCGCAGGCGCACGCCGCCACTGCCTCCTCTAACTGTTGTTGGGGTAGAGACCCTAAGCTTAGTAGGACTTATTTGACGCGGGCGGGAAGGGGAGGAGGAAGAGGAAGGGATGCGAACGCCTATCTCGGTTTCTTCGGCTGGCTTGTGAAAAAAGTCCCGCAGAGAGCCCAGTGCGCCTGCGCGGAGAGGAGAAGCGAGGATACCTTACCCAGCTTGGGTGCCTGTCTTTTTTTTTTTTTTCAGCACCCCATTGAGCTTCCTGGGAGCGAACTGGCTTCGCACGCAGGGGCTCGGGCGCGCGCCTCCGTCGGGAGCGCGCACAGGGAAAGTTTTTTTTTTTACATCCTTCCGTGCTTTCCAACAGGATGATGATCGTGACTCATGCAATTGGGAAAAAAAAAATTGGGGGGAAAAAAAAGACACCCACATTTTATTTCGATGCTGCCCTCGTTTGGTCTATGTCAGGTTTTTCTTTTACTTTTTTCTTGTGGTTGACAGATTTCCAGGCATGCACCCGAAACAGAAGCCTGCTTAAGAAGGATCTGTGGTTTGCTTCCTTGGAAAGCATGATAGCATTTCCCACTAAATAGAAACTTCCAGGGGAAAATGTCAGTAGATTTTATGGTGAAGTTATTCGCAATATGTAATCTGTCTTTTTGCAACGGTGTGATGTAGTCAAAATACCTCTCAGGTCTACCATAAGGTATCTTCCAGCTGTCCCAGTCTGGTAGGGACAGTCCTGATTAAACCTCTCTAGTCCCACTTTTCCAGCTGCTTTGAACATGTCCCAGGCCATTTCCGCACTAGCCTGTTATAGCGCTATTATTCCACTTGCAACATCCTATGGTGTTGCAGACATCGGAGACAGGAGACCACAGAGTTGGAAAAAGAATAAATTTATTTAACGTCCGGGCTCAGGCTGGGTCACCCCAGAAAATCAAGAGCCCTGAAGTAAGGTTACACGGTTATTTTATAGACACAGCATATAAGTTTCATTTTCCTCAGTCCGCCCAAATCCGCCCGCCCTTTGACTCTCGCAACACAACACATTTCTCCTCCTGTTGTTGATATTTCAGAAAGTCACTCTGACCAACTCAAGCAGCCTTTATTCAACCATTCTTACCTGCTTTCAACCCAGCCAGGCATTCTACACCTTGACATTTCACCTGCTTCTAAGCTGCTTCAGACTGCTTCTATATTTCTGCAGATTCTGATACTTAAGCAAAACTGCCACAATTCCCTTCTTACAATTGCCTTTAAAGTTGTCTCCTAAAGCTGTCTTTTTAAAATCTATAATTTCTAAGCATACCTGCTACAATGGAATCCTGGGACAAGTTTTGTTTTGTTTGTCGTTAAAAAAAACAAAGAAAGAAGGGCAAAATGGAGCAAGCTTGTTTTATGCTGCTCCAGAGACTAGGACACAGAACAATGGCGTCAAACATCAGGAAAAGAGATTCCGCCTAAACCTTAGGAAGAACTCCCAAGAGTAAGAGCAGTGGAGTCTCCTTCATTGTAGGTTTTTAAATAGAAGCTGGATGGCCATTCATTGGGAGTGCTTTGTTTGTGTCTTCTTGCAAGGCAGAATGGGGTTGGACTGGATGACCTTTGGGGTCTTTTCCAACTCTGTTCTATTCAATATGACCTTGACAGATTGGGGAGCTGGGCCACAGCTAACAAAATAAATTTCAACAGAGAGAAATGTAGGGTCCTGCACTTGGGCAGAAAAAATGAAAGTCACAAGTATAGGATGGGGGACGTGTGGCTGGATAGCAGTATGTGTGAAAGGGATCTAGGAGTCTTGGTAGATCACAAGCTGAATATGAGTCAGCAGTGTGATGCAGCGGCCAAAAAAGCCAACGTGATTCTTGGTTGCATCAATAGGAGTCTGGTGTCTAGATCGAAGGAGGTAATGGTACTGCTCTATTCTGCACTGGTTAGGCTTCATTTGGAATCCTATCTCCAGTTCTGAGCACGTCAATTCAAGAAGGATGTCGACAAGCTGGAACGTGTCCAGAGGAGGGCGACCAAAATGGTGAAGGGTCTGGAAGCCATGAAGCCCTATGAGGAGCAGCTTAGGGAGCTGGGTATCTTTAGTCTGCAGAAGAGCTGGCCCCTCCCGAAACTGCAAACCCCAGGATTCCATAAGATGCTGCAAGTGGAATAATAGTCCTATAGCAGGTTAGGGCGGAAATGGCCCCAGATCCATTCTCCTCCTTCCACTTTCCTCTTTTATCCTCAGTTCAAGTGCTGCAAACTGTGTTCAAAGTGCAAAAGTCATCTGCACTCAACTAAGCAAGGGGAGGAAGGAGAGTAATAGGCTCAGGCAAAAGCAAACTGCTGTCCCCCCTTCCTTTCTTCTTCCTCATTACTAACTTGCCAGCTTCTCCACATTTCAATGTTACTTGGCCACATGTGTTCCAGTTTTAATTTCTGAGATGTTAGAAGGTTTGCACATAAGACATGCAATAAAATAAAAATTTAAAAGTTGAGGTATTTTGGATTCTATTTGCTGTAACCACGTCATGGCTCACATGACCACCTACAAGCATGCTATAAAATCTTGGCTGCATTGCTTTATGTTCAGATTTCAAAGTAATGGTCTTCAAATCTTGACATGACAAATGCTCACAAATAATCAGGGGCTTTCATTTAGCCACTTGAATCTTTTTTGTGAAAAAAAGTTCCTAAAAGGCGTGCTGTGCTGTTTGTGCCAAGGGCACAAGTTCTGAAATAGCTGTATATTTTATTTTCTAAGCTGCTGAAAAAGCAGGATTATGGGAAACAATAATTAATCTTATGTGAAATAAATCCGTAAATAAGCCAAGCCATGAAGCCATGCTGACAAGAATCAGTGGCCTTAATTTCACTGCAGAAAGCATTTAACTGTCATGGATCAGACTTTGTGCAACCTTAAAGGCTAATAAAGACATTTATTATGGCATAAACTTTTGTGGACTTAAAGTCTACAGTGTGTGTGTGTGTGTGTGTATGTGAGAGAGAAAGACACTCATACACATGAGTACACACAGCTCATGGGTAGTTGATTATGAACAGCAAAATCAGAGAAATTGAAATGCAGAAAGTACAAGGTGATAATTATCTAAGTGGTTCATAAAATAGTTGCAGCATATTAATGCATAGCCTTACAATGGTGAACTGATTAACAGCCATCCTATTCAAGCCTAGGATATCGAATTCAACCTCTTGATAAATTTACTTCCACAGTTTCTTGTTGAAATCTGGCTTTGAAGTTCCTTTGTTCAAGATTGACTACTTTAGGACTGTTAGCAATTCTGTAGAAGGTTGAAATATTCATTGAAAATTGCCATTTCTGGTGTAACGTTTGTGCCCATTTTAGAGACTAGCCTGCTTGTGCTGTGCAGTGTGCAGGAGGTCATTCTGGGCTAATGACAATGTATTATGCTTGGAAGAGGTGAACACAACCTTTGATGTTCTGGAAGATATTATGAGGTTCTATAGTAGAACAGCCAGAGTAGATATAAACAAAGACATCTGCCTCTACCACAGAGTTTGGTTCTCCTATCGATATCTGCTAAGTGGTCTGTTGCTGCTAGGCTAGATGCGAGCCAGTACATGCCTCCCATTTGGGACCTGTAAAGAAGAAAAGATCCACAATGGACTTTAGATTGCCAGCAATACACTTGAGTAGTTTTAGTTGGGAGTGGTAGGTATCAGTGTATGGTGTTTTCTTATTGTTGGTTTTACATCTGTCTTGTAGTAGATTATTCCCAGGTACCAGTGGTTGGTTATTTCCCTTGGTTGGGTTGGTATTTTTATAAAGACTTTAGTTAGAAAGGTCTTTGAACTGTGAGTTGAGGTTGAAGGAGTTTGAACAGATGCTGTTGTGATGTTGAACTTGGCTCTTCAATTTTGTTGTGTGCTGTGGATAGGAGCTTGGAAGCATGCAGGTTTCTGATAGACAATGGTGCTTTTATTTCTAGCATCTAGTTGCAGAGTAGTGTACAAAAAGTGAACCTGTTCTGACAACTGGTCTAGGCTTAGGTTCGTGGCAGAGTGAAAATTATTGAAGTCCTAGTTGAACTTTGCCAATATCTTCTTGGCTGACTTAGAGCAATGATATCTTTGGTTCCTGAAGCCTCTTCTTTACTTGAGACCCACTGATGATATATTTATTTTTAATTTGGACTCATGAAGAGGAGGTTCTGTTACCTGAAAGGTGGGAGACCTTGAGGTCCACCAGCAGTGCCAGCATCTCCTTAGAAATTGGGGGGAATTGCAGCTCAAAGGAGGCCTGCCAGAGGGGGGTAATGGCAGGATCTTTTCACCTGTGTATATAAGTACTCACTGTTGGTTAAATTAATTAAAGGTTTAAACAAGGTGCTTTTATTGGAAATTGACAGACATACACACAAGAAATCTAGCAGTCTCAGGAACTATACAAGGCCTCTGAAGAGAGAAGCAAGAAAGTTGGAGAGAGAGAGAGATTTCACATATAGAGGGTGATATTTAGCACTCTTATAGCAGAGAATCAAAGAGGGATAGCTCAAATAGGAGTTTGAGGGCATCACAGAGGAATGGGAATCTGAGGGGCAGTGTGATACCCAAAGTGCTAACAAAATGCCAGGATCAGAGCTAGGATTTAAATACCCTTTTCCCTACCCTGACAGGTTGAGTGTTAATTGGTCTCTGGCAGAGTAAACAAAAGAGGTCCAGAACAGACTGATTCTCTTACTTCGGGTGACATAACATTGAGGAGAGTCCTGACAGACTCTTAATATCTTGGGCCCCTTCCACACATTACCTGCTCGCGGAGGTGGGGGGTGCCGTTCACGCAAGCAGCCTCTTGTGCGAGGCACTCGCATCGCTCCTCCGTTCTCCTGCAGCTAGCTTCCTGGTTGCGCGACCATCACGCGAGCGCCCCTCCCCTTCCTTCTGCAGTGCAGCCTGGGAGCTGTAGGCTGCGCCGGAGGAGGAAGCGCGACCGGCCCAGCTTGTCCGACGCACCACAGGGCAGGTAAGTGCACAAGGGCCCTGGGAGCATTGTGCGGCCGCGCAGTATTTTCTGCTCCCAGCCGAAAATAATAAAATACGTGCGCATCCCGCTTTAGGCTCGTGAGCGTCGTGTGAATGGGAGTGCGTCGTACGGACCGATGCTCCCATTCATGTGATGCTCAAGGGGCCCTCGCAACAGAAACTGTGTGCGAAAAGGGCCTTGGTTGGGTAATGTGAATGGGGAAGGTTTCTGTAGGAAATGTATACAGCAAAGGTGCCTGCCTGACGCACCTGGGCAGTTTAGTTGACTATTGTATTCAGATCTCAAGTCATTGATATGTTCACTGGAAGTCTATTTACTCCAGCTTTCTCACTTTTCTTGATGTTATGCCCTGGCCATGCTGAGGCCATGCTGACTTAGCCCGGGCTTACAGCCAGAGTTCTGCTTGCTGCATGTTTCCCAGCTATAAGTGTCCAATTTTTATGCAGTATTTCATGCCAGTTAAATGATATTCCTTGCCAATCATGTTAGGGGTATAAGGAGTGGTAACAGCTCTGTCTACATATAAAATAGATATGTATTGCATATTAGAGTAGATACATGTAATAGTGTATGTATTTTGGCAACTCTGGAAACTACCGTATACATGTGACAAAGTGAACTGTGGAAGTGCTACAGCTTTGGAGAAAAGCCATATAAACCTGTGTTTGTCATATATACAAGTGCCAGGTTTTGTGGTCATATGAATGAAAACAAGCAGTAAAGCTAATAACAGTTATCAGGAACTTACATTTGCTCAACAGGAGTAAACTTTGTGTTACAAAAGTTTTTATAATTCCAGCAGCTTTCAGTATTTTCAGCAAGACTGAGAACAGTGGATGAACAAGGGTGGTGATGTAAAATGTGAGAGATGATCAAATATTTTATGTAAAGGTGCTTGACTTGTCCTTTTTATTCAGATATACATTTCTTTGAATTTAGCAAAACTTACCTGAGAGTGTGTGACAGTTACCCTTAATCTATGGCTGCAGTCATGTGCTTGGTAATAGATATCACTGAAATCAGATTTGTGAGTATGCATGAATATGACCAGCACTTAAGCCCAAGGTCTTACTTTACCTGAACATAGCCAAGGGCTAGTTCCATGAAAAAGTTGACATAGAGTGAATATTTTGAACTCTTGAGCCAGTATAAGTAAAATACAAGAATTTAAAGATTATAATATGCACTCCTGTAATTTACAACTGAAACTACATTTTACTTACGGTGTTGTGAGAAATATTCTACCTTGAAAAAAATACCTGCCACATTGTGCAGTGATGTTATTTGTCAGCTTCCCAAGAAGTAATATTTAAAATGTCACCTAAAAATGCAATGTTCTGGGGGGAGAAATCATTTTACAGAACTGGTGATAGACAGACAGACAGACAGACATTTATTTCATATCCTTCCTCTCTCCCAGTTTGTTGTTGTTGAGTGCCCTGCTTGATCATGGAAGCCCACTGAGTAACCTTGGGCAGGTCGCACTCTCTCAACCTCAGAGGAAAGCAAAGGCAAACCCCTTGTAACAAATTTTACCAAGAAAATCTCATGATAGGTTTGCTTTGGGGTCAACATAAGTCAGAAATAACTGTACTACACACAATAACAAATAATTCTTAAGTTTTGGTTTGCCCTGTGTAGTTCTGTCATAGTCTCGCTTTCTGCTACAGTATATATCAATTTGTTGTTTTTAAACTGTGAATATTTTCAGTGTTTATTCTATTTACTTTTGTTTGGGTACAGTCTGTGTAACAAAAATACACTGGCGTTGGCTGTGTACTGTTTTCGGCACAGGCAAAAATTTATGTCTTACAGCTCACACCAATATGTTAACATTTTTGTGTTAATGTTAAAATGGAAAGAACATTAGTCAAAGCTGTCATTTTAGATAACAGCAAGTCACACTGTTGTGTCAAGAAAATAGCATATTGATTACTCAAACTCCACTTAAATTAGGCAAAAATAGGTATAATCAGTCTGTCAATGAAGTTCCATCACACATAGAATTGGCTCCTGGCTTGTCTTCCTCAACATTGCAGCTCCGAATTTGCCTTCTCATTTGCTGCTGTAGACATTGATTGATCACTAGGTCTATGAAACTGAAGTTGCTGTTCTGCTTTCTCCCACTTCTCTTGATTACACATAGGTTAGGTAGCTTTGGATAGAATAGGAAGAATTATAGTTCTTAAACTAGGGCTCCTGCTAACTTTGGCAACATATCCACTAAAATTAGAAAGAAATAGGAAAGATTAGCCTGAGCCGTCTGCAAGGATAACATACACAGCCGGGAAGCTTTACATTTGCAGTTGTTTCTTTAAAACACAACTGACGTAAATGGATCTTTTAATGTACTTCACTTTGGTGGGGAGAGTAGTCATGGCTTGAGGAAGCATTATCTCCCACACCCCATGTACCAGGAACTATACCTTCTCCTAGTGTGGCTGTACCGAGAGCATTTTACAACATAAAACTATTTTTTCCTTTTCCAAAAGCCCTCCTTCTTCAAAACAAGTCATGAAGGGAGCATGTACGTTGTTTGGGAGCCAGTTGGTGTTTCTGGGAAAGTTAATTGCCTCCTAGACAAGATGCATGATCCCTGCATGACTTGTTTTAAGAGGAAAGCAGCTTTTTGAGAGGCAAAAATAAGCGTTTGTTTTCCCTTTGCTGCTTCCCCTACACTGCACCAATGTAGACCTTGGGACATGTTGTCCCCAAAATGGTGTAAATTTGGACAGGCATCTTTCAGGAGTGCTTGAGTTGTGTATTCCTGCATGGCAGAGGGTTGGACTAGATGGCCCTTGTGGACCCTTCCAACTCTATGAGTCTGTGAATTGGAAAAGCCAGTTCAGTCTCTGAATCCACAGCACTCAGATGGAGGAGGAGGTGTTCAGTGTTACGTAATTTGATTTGGTCACCAGCTGGTTTTGTGTGAAATGTGAGTCACACAGATCTCTTAGTCACAGATCCTCACAGTTAGAAACAGCATCTTTATAGTTCCAACTTGACCCAGGTTGACCCTGGAGCTTTACTTTTTACCTTTGAAAAGATGAGCATAATATCATGGTGGTCCCAGCAGTAAATGGGTGATGGATAGGACCAGTGATGTATGCACTTCATATGGATCAGACAACCCCTATTTTCTGAAAGGAACAAGAGCGTACCCAAGAGCACATTCCTTCCTGACCACCAGCAAGGCAAAAATTTTAACAATACTGCAGTTAGCAGGAACCAGTTAGCTTCTTTGATATGTAAGTTCAAAGTAGCTAGACTGCTTGTATTAGAACTGGAGCTTCCTGTACCATGGGACAAAACACCAGCTCTAAGATGACTTTTAGTGGACTTGGATGTGTGAGATATGGGAATATGTGAGACTTGATTCCTCAATCTTTGATACCTGATCAAAGATGCTGTATTTAAGATATTTTCAAAGTATTCTACATATGTTCTGAAACGCAGGATTCTTCTATTCAAGCTGCTAAAGTGTTAAAGTGGTGCTGGTTTTGGGTCCACCTCTCTTTGTCTCCAAGTGCAGTTCAAAGTCCTGGTCACACTGTATAAAGAAAGTTCTATGCTGTTAGGGTCCAGATTGTTTGAAAGACTTTTTCCCCCCTCTACTCAAGTTCTGAAATTTAGGGGGTAAGTTTTCTCATGGTCCCACTACTTTCACAGGTACATTTGGAGAGGGTGATCTCAAGGACTGCCCCCAGGTCGTAGAATTCTCCACAGGAGGCTAGGCTGGCCCCTTCTTTACTTCTTCCATAGCAGAGAAAAGCTTTTATTGACAAGCTTTTGGACCTATGAAAAGTGTTTTAATTGAGGTACTGTACTTTGTTTTCTCATTTGTTCTTTTGAAAAGCACTGTAATTGAAAAAGAAACTCAGGATTTTCTGTGCCATCGTATTTCTAGTTTCTCTGTATGGTTGTGCAAGCTGGACACTGAAGAAAACTGGCAGGAGGAAAATCCATTCATTTGAAATGGGTTGGAGAAGAGTTGTACAGATGCCCAGGACTGCTAAAAATGAAGGGGTCCTAGAGCAAGTGAAGCCTGAACTCTCCCTAGTGAGGCTATTATGTTTTGGCCATATCATGAGAAGGTATGACTCACTAGAAAAGACAATAATGCTTGAAAAGGTGGGAAGCAGTAGGAAAAGAGGAAGACCACATTACAGATGGATAGACTCAATTAAGGAAGCCACAGCTATAAATCTGCAAACCTGAGCAGGGCTATTAATAACAGGGAGATTTGTAGGTCTCTCATTTAAAGGCTTACCATAAGTTAAAGTCAACCTGGTGAACAACAGCAGAAATCACTAAATTAAAACCAGTTTAATACAATTGTTTCTTTGTATTTAAATATTATGATAGTTTTAGCTACATCCTGCTTTAATGTATGTTGAGAGCAGCCTTGGAAGAAATGTGGGTTATTGAATAAATAAATTCTGTGCCTGATTCTTCCCTTGTTCTTTTCTCCCCGCCTCCCCAATAAACTTTTTATATATGGACATTTGGCTACATTGTTTTTAAAAAATAATACGTGCAGTCTTCCTACATGGAAAGCCACAAGGCTGTTAAGCTACTCCTTGAGTTCATTGCTTCACAGTATTTTATTAAATTTTGCTTTTTGCAAGTTTTTGGAAGTATGAATTGAAATCACCTCCCTTTATTCTTTTAGGTGCAGGTGTATGGCAATTGGGGGAAGGAGTTAAAGAACAGAGAATCTGCTAGAAGGGAGAATTCCCCCTCCTTAGACCTGTAATAACTGCCTTTCTGGCCAGTTGTTGGAAGATTTCTGCAGAAGAACACACACATTGTTTGATGTATTAAAAATTTTGAAGACAGGAGAACTGTGGTTTCATACCAAGTTTATTTATATTTTTCCTCATTAATCACTTCTTTTGCACAACAACAACCTCAAGTTGACAATGAAATGCATGTGGTAAATTTTAAAAGAATCAGATGAGGCTCTTTTAAGAGTGTGAGCAGTCCATTCTTGACATCATTACACTTCCTTACTTTTCTGTCTATTTGGAAAGGACAAGAGATAACACACCCTGCATCCTAAGAAGTGAATCTTGTGCAAGGCCAACAGCATTCAACCAGACTATCAGGAGAGAAGGGGGGCATCATACATGTCGGGACAGCTGCACAGGTATTTAAAAAACTTTCTCTAAACAGAGCTCTCTTTTACAGAAGGAGGAAGGCCCTGTTAGAGTACTAATACAATTCTTACATAGTGCTTCTCATACAAGAACACTTAGAACACTGCCATGAAGGAGAGAGTATGTTTTACACGAGGGAGCTGGAAGACGAGCAGCTCAGTCCTGGCCTAGTTGGTTCATTGTCCCTTTTGGTTTTCATGTGGGACTTACTTCCAAGGAGGTAACAACAGAGGGCTACAGGGGGAAGTGATCTATATACTTGATAGTATAAGAACTCCAACATTCTTGTAGGCTTTCTCTGCATACATCATTGATCTTTTTAGCACCCAGTGGTCACTATTCTCTTTTCAGTACACTCTATATAAGTTTTTGAATTGCAAACCCCTAAATCTTGCCTGATGCCTGTGTTTTTCTGTTCAGGAGACTGAACCACAAAGATTGAGCAGTTTATTTGTCATCCAGTAGCACCATAACATTTTTTTGGTTTGCCTCTGAACTCAATGGTTTTTCAAAATGCACATGTGAAATTTGCCACTTGCACTTCGTGATGAGGTGCTTGCTGTATAATGAGGGCAGATACATGATTGCACTAATTGGGAGGTGATAAGAGTTGGACGTGTGGCACAGAGCCAGTTGTGAGAGGCAGCCAAGAAAATACTGAGAACTCTTGGGCGTATATTAAGGTACTATCAGGAATCATCCTACAAGCAATTTTTCATTGGAAGAGAGTATTCAGGATTGTTAACTCTTCGAGTTGGTCTACAGTGGCGCATAGAGTGAAGTTTTCCAAATTACTCATGCAGTGGTGTAGCTAGATAATATTAGGCCCCTGGTGCAGTGGTCTTGCATATTCATACATACACTAACAAACCCTTCCTTTAAACAACCATGTTGTGAAACACAAAAGTGACATTTCACATCATGCTTCTGTTCATCACCATCGCCTGCTTTACATTCTACATTCTTGGTATATTAAGAGGGCAGGAGAAACCCAAATACCTTTATTGGCCTTTATTTGAAAAAAAAAAAGGTCTTCCAAGCACCTGCAGGTTTGCATTTTAAATTTACGTATAGCACCATCATGACTGCAGGAAGAAAGGAATTTGCTTCTGCTGCCCATATATACTTGGGAATAAGCACCATTTTGCGGCAGAAAACGATAAAACACTTCGAAGTAAAAAAATAAACTAAAATCAACATCTCTACTTGCGCACAGCCTATAAAATGTTTTTAAAAGTAAGATAAGGTGTTGCAGCAAAGAGCCAGGCCCTTTTGTCACTGTCTGTTTGCTGCTGCCCCTTACCTGCTGATCTCTCTGGTGGTGGTTTTGGCTTCCCCTGGGCTAGGGGTCCTTTCAACCTCAATATCAAGACCATTTCCACACTAGGCTGTTATAGTGCTATTATTCTACTTTCAACATCCTATGGAATCCTGGGGTTTGCAGTTTAGAGAGGGGCCTTGGGCTGCAAACCCCAGGATTCCATAGGATGTTGAAAGTGGAATAATAGCACTATAACAGCCTAGTGCAGAAATGGCCCAAGCTCTAGCTACACTACTATATGTGTGGACAAAAACCTTATACTTTAAGCAAGTGCCCCCCGCCTTTTTTAAAGCATGCCTGTTAAATCTTAAATAAGTGGCCACAAAGGAGACTGTTGGAATCCTTTGCTCAGAACTGCTAATGATACAGAAGTTTATGGCTAACTGCAGAATTTGTCCTGTGTAGGATACTCTGTCCCTCTTCCCCCCATTCTTCCAGTGAAAAGTGAGCATTTGATAGGTGCTGAACATGCAGTCAGTCCTCACTGCACTGTTTTGGGGATTTTCCTCTCCCCTTAGGATCTCCCCTCTCCTAAATATTTTAGGTCACCTCCCCCTTGCTGAGCCTTCCCTGTTGAGTATGGGTGGTGCTGTTTTGGCCACATAAAGAACAGCACCCAGAGATCTGAGTTTGCTGTTAGTATGGACTATTTTATTTGTACCTCCCTTCCCTATTTTCTTTGCTCCATCAGTAAAATGTCCTTGTAAGCATACATTTCAATTCAAATTAAATCCAACAGTATTTTTAAAGAGAGCAATTTCTTTGTGACATGCCCATTGACACCAGACAAACACATTCCCTGACTTCTCTGATACATCAGCTTGTACAGTTCCTGATAAATTTCGTAGAACTGCTTTTGCCCATCTTATTACATCAGTAATGTCATGGTGCAAACTTCCACCTACTAACATGCCTATTTCTTTACCTGATACCATCAACATACCCTGAGCTGACCCTTTCTTTAATTCACTGAATAGATGATGGGAAGAAATATTCTATTCTTCATAAAAAATGAGCATCAATGTTTGCCTAAGGGTGGTCCATACATCCAAGTTCATAATCTGACATGACACATGACAGAATAACAGCTGTATATGCATAGGCCAGGCTCCCCACCCCTGATGCCTTCCAAATATTTTGGACTTGAACTTCTATTTGTTCTAGCCAGCATGGCCAGTGGCCAAGGGTAATGAGCCCTGGTGGCGCAGTGGTTAAATGCCGGTACTGCAGCCACAAGGTTGTGAGTTCAATCCTGCTGGACTCCAGGTTGACTCAGTCTTCCATCCTGCAGGTCGGTAAAATGAGTACCCAGCTTGTTGGGGGCAATTAGTTTACAACATTGTAAAGCACTTAGAGGGCACTTAGCTGATAAGCAGTATAGAAATACACATGCTATTGCTATTGCTATAAGGGGAGCCTTAATCCAAATCATTTGGAAGGTTCTAGGTTGGGCAAGTTTGGCACAGGCTATCTTGGATCTAACATCACAGAACTTCTATGCCATCCAAAGCAATAGTTTTAATGAGGCTGGTTCACCCTGTTCAGCTACCAGTCATGCAGAGCAGATATGGGCACGAAAGGGCACTGCAAATGTTGTACAATTGCAACTCCCACCATCTTTCACTATTGGCTTTACTACTTGGAGCTGATGGTAATGGTAGTCCAATAAAATCTGGAGAGGCAGATGTTATCAGACATCAAGATGGCTTGATGTTGTAAATTACTGGTATATGAATCAAGCTTTAGGCTGCAATCTTGTCCCCAGATTTCTGAGAGTAAACCCTGCAAAACCCTATGAAACTTACTCCAGAGTAGACATGTTTAGAACTACACTGTGCATCTTCCAATTATGACTTATATTAGTGTCTCTAAAGCCAACAGTGCCTCACTCACTGCACAGATTTGGAATGGTGCATGGATTTCAAAGACCCAAGGAGAACTAAGGTGAAGCAGCCTCAGAAGACGGGATTGGTGACAACAGTCAGGAAATGGAAGGAAGCCTCTACAGAGGGTAAGATGCTGTCGTCTAATGAAAGCTCATCTCTGCCTTTTCTACTGTGATAAAGATGGAGGCTGCATCATATAGTCCACAAGCCTGTAAGAGAGGACAGCCAAGTAGAGCTCAGAATATCAGCCTCTTATGGAATTTTTCCCACTCAGCTGTTCCCCCACCCACCGCTACATCCTTAGTACAGACTTTCTCATTTTCAACCTGACTTACAATTGATTCCTCCTGCCTTCACTTTGCTTTGTATCCGGAGTACTCCCTCAAATCTCTGGTTTTCTTCTCAAGTCAAACATCTCAACTGCTCCAATAAGGAAACAGCTTTTTCTACTGTAGGCTTAGGAGTTATACCCATGTGTGGACAGCCCCACTGCAGGGCTGCAAGAGGGTAGAATGGATCTATGCGGTGGGAAGCTCGCACCTCACAACTGAACCCACTTACCTGATTTGAAGTGCTCATTTTTCCATCTGCAGAGACAGGTTTTATACAGAGGAGCACCCATGCGTAGGAGCATCTACCCATACCTGTAGCCCAAAGTGGTACAGCTCACATTACATGTTTCCTGCCTCACTGAGAACGAGCCTTCCGTCTCTCTGCCTTAACCTCTACTTAACTTTAAAAATGCTTCCCACCCCACAATGGATAACTACTGGAACAAATGGTGTTTTTAAGCCTTTGTTCCTTAGCATAACATTTCTAGCTGTTGTCACTATGAGAATCATTATCGGTTGTCGTAACCATGAGTACTAAAAACAAAATGTACAGCAAAAGTCTGAATTACACACCGAGCAAACAGCCAGCACCACAGCAAGTAAAGACATTGTTAACATCTCGCAGTCACTTTTTAGAGGTTCCGCCAAAGGACGGGAGCACCAGTGACTGCTTCCACTTCTTACACACACAAACTCTATTTTTTTTTCTCCTTTAAAATTTCATTAAATAATTTTATTTAAACATTTTAAAACATTATCATTACTATAGTATGGATGAGATGATTCTGCATTATACACAGGTGATTATCTAACATGGAAACTATCTAGAAATGGGTACATCAGAATTTAAACGCGATTTGTCTTTCTCGGCCCCAAGCCAGCAGGCTTCCTCACAGCCCTGACTGATGCTTCTAACTGTCCCATCTTCCGTTGGATCCCCTGAACATTTCTGTGTTCCACAATGGCCCCTTTCTTTGGATGCAAAGCTTTCTCCTAATCTCCTGGCACCGCTTTAAGTGGAAGGCCAGATGAATGCTGTGAAAGGTGAATAATGACCACCTGACCTCCAGTTAATTTTTGTCTGGACTTTGACTAGGTCAACTGATTGTGTATTCATCTGCACCTACCCACTGGATGGCTGTACGCTTCCCCAATCCACCTTGAAACGCTTGTTATAGTGGCTGCTTTCTTGAATTACTTCTTTGAGCTTTCTTTTTTAGTACAAAATTTATTCTCCTGCCCTGTAGCACCAGACTATTTTAATTCCTGAAAACATACAGTTATTTTCTCTGTTGAATCTAAAAGCCTAACAGAAAACCATTATTCTCACATGGCCATTAGCAACCTTCTCTTAAACAACTCCTCTGAGGCTCTGTTTTGTGTTCTGATTGGGGCAGACCTGAACTCCAAAGAGTACTAAAGCAGTTCACAAAACAAACAAACAAACAAACCCTCTTCTTGCTACCAAAGGGACAGTATGTACAAAATAATAGAAGAGAGATGCAACTGGCTTGGGGATGATGGAGAGAACATCCACAGACTGATGTTACTGACAACATAAGGGCTTGCAAAATGCACCTCAGATGATAAATCTCCTACCCTGGGGCATGAGAACTGGGATCTGACCATAAAGCCCCAAATCACTGTAGATTCAAGAGAACATAAGTAAGATCTGTGAGAGACAGGGAGAGATACTAGACCAATGTGGAGTTATACCTACTCAAGATTTACAGGTCTACTTATCATTGCAGAGACTGGCCGCAGAATACATTTTGGTGCTCCACAGTTCAAGCTCCACCCCTGGTGGGGATCAAACAAAACCAGTGTGGACCTGCAGCCAATATAAGCTGAACATGGTTAAGCTGGCTTAAACAAGGACTTACTGGGCCAATCATTGTCTCTAAGCCTTCCGCTCTCTCATCTTCGAAAGTCAAATAATGACCAGGTTACTGTGGGAGACAGCTGATTACATTGCAATGCCTTAATTACTGAAAGGGCTACCCAAGTAATAAATAGTTACAATACCAAGGACATTAATCTTCCAAACAGGAACCACTGTTCTCTGCTAGCCAGCACAGTAATAGCCTAAATAACAGGGAGATAAGAGTGGATAAGGAAACACTACTAGAATTGGAAAGGTTATCAAATCAAGGGACCCATTCTGTGCTAGGTTGCTAGACTAAAGACAGTCTTCCTATGACTTTTATGCCTCGTTGAGGACTTTCTCAGTTGTCAACACACTTTTGACAGTTAATACAGTGGAGCACAAAGGATTCCTTGGGTAATATCCTCATATGCTAAGTGGATCTTTTGATCTAAGCTGTTACATGGCCTTGGTGATATAATTAGCAAGACTGGAAAAATTGGAAGGAAGGAAATGTTAAGTCTAGCAGACACCATTCTAACTCTAAGGGGGTCTCATCTCCACTTCTGGTATGTCAGCTAAGATGGCAACCATCACATCACCTTTGTGCTCAGCACTTCTTGAATCCTTTGTGCCATCGGCACATTTTCCTTCTATAAAGCTAGGAAGACAAGCCACAAATGTTATCATAGGTAGCTTACCAGAGAGTTCCCTCTTGAGCTATGCAGAATGAATTCTTGTATCACCATACCACCCAGTACATGAACAGTCTCATCTGATTTCAGCAAAGCAAGGTTGAAACCTAGCTATTACTTGGATGGGAAACCATCAGGAAACACTAGGGATCTCCAAGTAAGGCTAGGAAAGAATCCTGCCTGAAGACCCACTGCTGCCAGCCAAGAGTTGACGATACTGGACCAGAGAGACAAAGAGTCTGATTTAATATAATCTCCTGTGTTCTTACGCAGGACCACTGGCAAAACTTTGCTGTTAAATTGTGAAATATAACTTACAAAGTGGTTTTTTGAGGAAAACTATGGATACCATGCTTTTGTCTAAATGCCAATGGTAGCAGTCAATCCAACCTACACCCTTGATCCAATCTCTTTCCTTGTAAAAAGGACCTGACTCCACATGCTTTGAATGTTTCGGCATCTCTTCTGTGAAACTCAGTTCTGAAGGATGACACACATCCTGGGCACATGGCTTCCCCCCCCCCAAAAAAAAAGGAAAGATGTGACTGAAAAAAACCAAATGCAAACTGTACTCTTCAGCCACGGCTGCTGAGCCCAACTCTGTGCCCACACATACACACTAAGATGTCATTCCTCTTGAATGCAACAAAAGTTTTGTTACCATGTGTAGAGTTGGGGTGCACAGAAACCAACTGTCTGGTTAAGACTTCACTTAGTCCACAGATCTATCTGTTGCAATGAAGTTCATGCCAGACCTGGTTATCTACTGTAACCATCTGCAGGAGGCAAAGCAGGCTAAGGCCATTTCTGCACTCGACTGTTATAGTGCTATTATTCTACTTTCAACATCCCATGGAATCCGGGGGGTTGCAGTTTAGGGAGCCCTTCCTAAACTGCAAACCCCAGGATTCCATAGGATGTTGAAAGTGGCATAATACCACTATGACAGTTGAGTGCAGAAATGGCCTGTATTACTGTTTTCTATTTTCTCCACCACACTTGGTGCATCCCAAGTGATTGACGGTTGTTATTTACCCTCTACACAACCCTGTGATGCTGTTTATGCTGAGAGACAATAACTTGCAAAGATGGCAGACTGAATTACGTTGCAGAGGGGGAAATCACCACTACATCTCACATATCTTGGAGCTTGAACTTCCAATGACTGTGGTTTAAAAAAGAAATAGTATTTGGGTTTAAATGTCAAAATACATGCGCTGTGAAGGGCAGTTGGGAATAGGATGCACATATTCAAATAGTGGGGTTTCTCTGAAGCAAGTACAGAAGCAGGAGCAAGATGCTTTCCTTATTGCTGCTTCTGTTTAATTGTGGGTAGGGACTAAACATACATATGCTGTTTAAGGTCTTTTTCTTACGTCAGAAACTGGGACACTGAGAGCATTTGACATGGCATCCAGCCCACATTTGGTTTTTTTTGGTAGCTGCTCATTTTTCAAACTTTTGTAGCAATTTTAGAAATACTTCAGTCTCTGAGTTTGACTCTGAAATGGATTTCATATTGTGAATGAAAATCTGCGTGATCTATGAATTAAGTAGTATTTGTAACTGAATAGTCTTTTGGTTGGTTTTCTTGGAATAGATTGACCCTAGCAGCAGGGGCAGGCTTCACCCTTCCAGCTTTTGAAAGTTCAAGCCTTTTTTTTAAAAAAAAATCTAATCAATGCACTAAATCATTCCAGTTTCCTACTGTTGTAAATGTGCCCTGTTTTGTTTTTATTCTTTCATTTCTCATGGTTGAAACAAGATTTGCTGCTGACACAGCAGGATATTATGCATGTAATTTGACATTTAAAATAAAATAAGGTCAAAATTGGCTCAAAGAGGTTTCAACTATTCCAGAGTCTATCTGAACACTATTACCAGCAATGCACAAACCCTACCACACAACCTACTTCTGATGCGCACTATTGCAATTTAAATTTTTAATTGCTTTTGCATGTGTATCTACGCATCTCCACACATTAGAATGGAGAAACAAATTAGGTTAATCTTTTATATCTACCACCATCCTGCTGCCTGCCCCCCACAGCAGTCTCTCTTTCATACCTATTAGAGTGGGAACTATCACAAAGATGGTTAAAGAGTTCTTACAACCTAACATACAAAACCAAAACAGAGTCCTATAACCATTACTCAGATCTCCTGAAATGCTTCAGTCAAGATGCTTCCATCTTTAGGGGAAGGTGCAATTCACAATCGCCACTGACGCTGGTTCTGGTGGGTTTTTCAGGCTTTGAGACCGTGTTCTGGTTGTATTTTCTGCTGATCGAAAAACCCACAAGAACCAATGAAAGCCTTCGACTCTACGCCACTGACACTGTTTAGCTAAAACCCTACAAGTCATTGTGTAGACATGCATGTTTTTCTATTGTGAGTGACTGAATCAAAAGGGATCTGAAATGTGCTCAATACCTTTTTAAAGAAAATATGGAACCTTGGTTCAATCACATAGTGTCTCTACCTGGCCAGTAACCCTTAAAGACTTTAACTTCCGACAATTAAATCTCACACAGGCGTCATTATGTCTTAGACTAAACAGGGCAGGGCAGCAAGTGATGCCTGCTGTGCTTCTCTTTTGGGTATTCTTCTGGCTCTAGACTGTTTGTTAAATTCACCATCACTTAAAAACCAGCCAACCTAAGACCAACACTAACAGACATTTTCTAACCAAATCCATCAATCATCCAGTCACTTCTCTAGCTCTTGAGAAAGCCATGGGTCTCTTAGGGCCCATGACAAGACAGCAGACTCAGATTTGGCACCGAAGCTAAAGCCACCAGAGAAGCACAGCCAATCCTAGTTTGAATGGATGCAGACAAAACGCTTTCCTGCAAACATAATAGTCGCCCTTTCTTTACATTTCAAGTGTGCCCTTCAAAAACATAAGATGTATGCCTAAAAAACATGTGATATGTGAAATCGTCCCTGTTGCCTTTCTTGACAAGGAAAGATTCCTCTTTGTCCAATCCCACATCGTTACTTGGCTTGGGACAAATACCAGGAGCAGTGAATGGTTCATAAAGAACAACATTGCTGAATGCAGTCAATGCATCATCTTAATTACTGTGCATTTGTATTAAGTTTTTTCTTCTGAAGAAGAGCCCAAGGAGAAGCTGGTTTATGGATTCTATATTTAATGGGTGTGTCTGTGAACTAGTTGCTATTCTGCTGAGAGGTCCCTATGAAACCCCGGAAGTTAAAGATACAGAGAGGCGAGAGAGAGAGGGATAGAATGAGAGAGAAAAAGATGTAGCTTGGTACACTGGAGGGAGGGAGGGAGGACAAGGGGAAGGAAATGGCAATGGAGAAATCAGATGTTGCCTTGTCTAGATTTAAAAAAAAAGGTGTTGGGATTTGTTTGTTAGTTATTAGGAAGCAGGTGCTAGTTGTATAGAAAAGCCCTTTATCCAGAAATCTCTTCCCGTTGCTCCTTGTTCCTGCGCACCTCAGCTGCATGCAGTTCCTGAAAGACACGGAAATGATATTGGTTGTGAACATCTTGTACAGCAAAAGGTGGGCATGTGCAAGAGCCCAGAGGTTTGCTCCACCCAACTTTCAGCTCCTCCAAAGAGGTCACGATATGTTGGAGCATCCAAACTGGAAATTATATTCTGGCATTTCCAGGACATTTTGTAGTCATGGAGGGGTAGTTTTGTGGGATGGGTCAGCCCTGAAACGGCTGTTTTTAAATGTCCTGGAGCTGCTGGGACAGGTTTTCAGCTGGAAAATTGGAAGTTATTACTGATTTGTGGGGGTGGGGGAGGAAGTTCAGGACAGCTACCTAGGATCATAGTGGATGTCTCCAAAGGCCAATTCCCACTTTTCCTGTACAGAAAGAACTAGGAACCCACTCATGGCTTGGGGGGCCTTCCCAGCGAATACACATAAACCTGGTCTAAATGATGCCAATTGCTTCCCTTACATGAGATACTTTCTTGCTGGTACTCAGTAAACTCTAGAAGATGCTATGGTCTTGTAGCATCCTAAAGGCTAACAGATTCATCACACCAAAGACAAAACCAAATGTGTCAGTGAGGATCCCTGAGTGGATCTCTAGTGGTTTTTCTTTTTTTTAAAGGGGCTAATAAAACTGTGAAGATGGGAATCAGGGCAAAAATGCTAGAGAAAAGGATTCACACCCTTTATTTCGGTGTCTTTTTCCAATCCACACCACTAACAAGCTGTTGTTTCCACCATCACGGTAGCTGTTACGTTCTTCATTGCAGCCAGGGGCAAGGGAAGTAGATTCAGATTAGAAAAATGGAACAGATTTCAGAGAAAATGTTTGTTTGTGTTTTCTTAACTTTCCCTCACCTCACCTCCAGCAGTTGCATTTGTCTGTTAAACATCCACAGGAAATCTGATCATGGATGTTCACTGCCATGGGTGGTGTTTCACATTCTGGCAGCAAAAACTGCAGCTCATTTTGTTAACTCTGGGCTCCTCCAGGCAGGGCTAATGGGTTGGGAAGTTGCAGTGCCTGTTGATGTAAGTTCTGTGCACGTTTCAAATATCCAAATGATGTTTTTGTTGTCCCTGTTTTCTAGCAGTTCCCAGCACAAGCTGCAACATTCTGTTTCCCCACCCTCAATTGAGTTTTTTTTTTAAATTCCAAGAACAAGAATTATAACAAAGAATTTATCCTTCTCTGCTTCTTCTCCTCTCTCAATATCTTTCCCTCTCTTGTTTTTTAATGAAAAAATGTGTAGGGCTATAGTGTTACGGTGCATCAAAAATGGCATTGTTGCATTACAGCACTGTAGGAAAAATATTTTTAAAAAATGCAGAGAGGAGAAAATTTGCCCTTCAAGCTGTAGGACCACCTCAGTACCCTCCCAGTTTTTTTAAAAAAAAATTCTCTGGAAGAGCCCCTGCAGATCCAAGAAATCATGACAGATGAGAGTCAAAAGGAAGAGAATGTGTGGGTCTGGAGGTGACAACAACTATTAAACACAGCAATACCCAAGAAGGTGTATCATGAGAACTTACACTTGTTTAGAGCAATCTGAAAGAGCCACCAGTTAGGTGCCAGGGAACTTACATTGTAAGGTGGCTTGTAGTTGCTTGCATTACCCATGATATGAATTCAGGCGGTGTGTTTGCCATATTAAGGGTGACACTGGGCATGTGTTCTGTCAGGATTAAACAGGTGGGAACTCATGGGACTTGCCTTCTCACGGAGTCGCTCTCTCAAGGCAGCTAGGTGAGCTTCGCGGATCTCCTTGCTCAGCTCCATCTTGTAGTTGAGCTTCTCCTCAGCCAGCCGGCTGAAGTTGTTGTTCTCTTCCAATGCCTTGTGTAGCACCTCCCTCTCGTGCTCTCGCTTCTCCGCCAGTTGCTTCAGGACTTGGGCCTCCTGGCTCTGCAAGACCAGATCACATTGAAAATAGCTCTTGAGAAGCCACCTGTTTTTCAGTCTGTCCTAGGGACAATATGTGCATCATTTCCCTGAGCCATCATGGTACAGTGATTTGAGCATTGAACTATGACTCTGGAAACCAGGGTTTGAATCCCCACTTGGCCATGGACACTCACTGGCTGACCTTGGGCAAGTCACACTCTCTCAGCCTTGGAGGAAGGCAAAAGCAAACCTCCCCCCAAACAAACCCTGCCAAGAAGAGCCTGTGATAGGATCATCTCAGGGTCGCCGTAAGTTGGAAATGTCTTGAAGGCACACAACAACAATAAAGAACAGCTTGGAAATTTATCACAATACTTGGATATACTAGATGAATTATTTTGCTGTTGTTATGTGCCCTCAAGTCAACTTAACTTATGGTGATTTCAAGAATAAGAGATCTCCAGGAACACTGTTGTTAGCAGCCCTGCCACAAAGAGAAGGCTTCGGGCTTGTTCTCTGCTGCCTCAGTGGGTAGAACTAGATCTAATGGTTTTAAGTTACAAGAGGTTAGATTTCGATAGAACATTAGAAGGAACTTTTTGACAGTGAGAGCAGGTTGGCAATGGAAACAGTTGTCTAGAGAGGTGGTGGGGTCCCTTTCTCTGGATGTCGTCAAAAAGAGGCTGAGCGTCTATCTGCTGGGATGCTCTAGCTGGAGAACATATATCAGGCACAGCATTTGAGAAGTTGGCCCATCGGGCGTCTTCCAACTTTATGATCCTATGGTCTACTAAAATTCTAAGTACTTTAACCATTTAATGTCAATTATATATGTGTGTGCTTTCAAGTTACCTATCAACTTGCAGTGACCTCATGCAGGGTTTTCTTAGGCAAGAAACACTCAGACGTGGTTTTTGCCAGTTCCTTCCTCTGAAATAGAGCCTACAGCACCTGGGCCATTTCTGCACTAGGCTGTTATAGTGCTATGATTCCACTTTCAACCTTCTATGGACCTGGGGTTTGCAGTTTAGGGAGGGGCCAGTTGGCCCCTCCCCAAACTGCAAACCCCAGGATTCCATAGGAGGTTGAAAGTGGAATCATCGCGCTGTAACAGCCTAGTGTGGAAATGGTGCTGGTGTTTATTCATTGTCTGTCTCCCATCCTGCTTAGCTTCCAAGATCAGACAAGATCTGGTGCCTTTTGGGATATAACAAACATGGCTGTGTGACTTTGACTGTCCTCCTGCAGGGCAGCATGTTAGAGGGACAGCTCTCTTTTTCCCATCTGCCCATCTCTGTCTAAAACTCGGAATGACACTGTTCTCAGGTATGTACATTTATATATGCTGAATATATACGGACATATAGGAGGAACAATATCAATTGGTACAGAGATAATACAGAAAGAGGTTATGTAAGGACATGAAGTTTCAGTGATATGTAAGTGAATCTTCATTATTATTCAAGAAGAGATTGAGTTCTAACTAATGGAAGTAATGTTATACGTATGTTTTTATTTTTTGTTTTTCAATAATATAATCAACAGTAATATCAGAAAGCATTTTCTTTTTTCTTTTTTTTACATCCAATGATTTTAATTGGAAGACATTAGTTGATCGAAAACAACTCTCTTTAAGTTTAATTTGTTACTAAGTCTGCTCAATGTTTAATCTGTTCATGTTTTTATCAACTCGTCTTAGGCCATTTCCACACTACACTGTTATAGTGCTATCATTCCACTTTCAACATCCTATGGAATCCAGGGCTTTGCAGTTCAGGGAGGGGCATTTAGGATTCTCAGCCAGAGAGCTCTTTGGCCTCAGGAAACTATAAACCCCAGAATTCCGCAGGATGGTGAAAGTGGAATGATAGCGCTATAACACCGGCCATTTCCGTACTAGACTGTTATAGCGCTATGATTCCACTTGCAACATCCTATGGAATCCTGAGGTTTGCAGTTTCAGGAGGGGCCACCCAGCCCCTCCCGAAACTGCAAACCTCAAGATTCCATAGGATGTTAAAAGTGGAATCATAGCGCTATAACAGTCTAGTGCGGAAATGGCCACTGTAGTGCAGAAATAGCCTTAGTTTCTTAATTAAAAAAAAAATGGAATGCGCATATGATTGTAGCATATGATTGTAGCCCTAGAAGAAGTTCAGTGCAGGGAGGGCTTCGGATTGCCTATTCAGCCATTCTTTGACAATCCCGTTACCTTCCTCCTCTCCTCAGCAGCCTCCAGCCTCTTCTGCAGCTCCTCCAGGGACAGGTCCCTCTTCTTGGGGGAGAGGAGAGGACGGGGCTCTCCGGGGACAAATCAGAAGGTGACTTCAGGATCACTTCAAAACTCTGGCCAGAAGCCCTCTTGTCCAGTTGCTTCACCTCCATGTCTGAGTCAGAGAAGCACAGGCAGCAAAAGGATTATGGAACATGAAACCACTGTGTCAGATGTAATGACAAATATTAGCCTGCAAAGCCCAATATGTTTTCTTAAGCATTTTTCTTAAGCATATGTTTTCTTTTTAAGCATTTGCTGTTGGAAAAGTTTTCATCATTTCTCAGGTATGGTGTAGACTATGACCCATTCCGCACTGGACTGTTATAGCACTATTATTCCACTTGCAACATCCTATGGAATCGTGGGGTTTGCAGTTTCAGGAGGGGCCAGCTGGCCCCTCCTGAAACTGCAAACCCCACGATTCCATAGGATGTTGCAAGTGGAATAATAGTGCTATAACAGTCCAGTGCAGAAATGGCCTTTGACTTTGGAGACCAAATTCTAACTAAGCCATGGAAACCCACTGGGTGATCTTGGGCAAGTCGCACACTCTCAGCCTCAGAGGAACACCGAGGCAAACCTCTGAACAAATTGCCAAGAAAACTCCAGGATAGCTTCACTTTAGGGTTGCCATATGTCTGAAACTACTTGAAGGCATGAAGCAACAACATTTCTGGCCCACTTTCTCTCTGTTCCAAATGGAAAACGATCCATTGCAGAAATAGTTAGAACTTCCGTGTCTTACGTGGAGATCTCTCTATAAGCATTAAGCCTAGTTTCAAGTTAGTAGCTTCATCCCAGAAATGGGAAGAATCCTTATTTTGGAACATTTGTACACCCAATCTACTCCATACAAGATTATTCACTGCCCATGCTGGCTGGGGGATCGTGGAAGCTATAGTCCAAAAAAGTCACTTTCCCCAGCTTTGCTTCATATATAGTTGACTCAGTTCTTAGTGCACATAATGGAACATAAACTGCCACTCAAATGTATCAAGTGACATGTTTTTGTGTTAGTGTGTTGTGCATTTGTTCTGAATAATGACAAATCCCAATCTACCATTTGGGATAAGTTTTGGCTGCTAACTGCCTACCGAAGAGAGCCTGCATGGACTGTTCCTTTTAGGTATGTTGAATCCATGTTAATTGTGGACAAAAGGAAAAGAGCCAGTACACAAATAAGGTCTAAGACCCAGGAGGACATTTCAAGTCATATGACTTTTCTGACAACCGAGGCCATTTCCGCACTAGACTTGTTAGAGCGCTATGATTCCACTTTCAACATCGTATGGAATCCTGGGGTTTGCAGTTTAGGGAGGGGCCTTGGGCCCGTCCCTAAACTGCAAACCCCAGGATTCCATAGGATGTTGAAAGTGGAATCATAGCGCTATAACAGCCTAGTGTGGAAATGGCCTTGATATTAAGGCTGAAGAGGGAAGAAGGCTTTCTCAACCATGGTGCCCTGTGCCACAGGGAATAGCCTTCCCTTGGAGGTCCAGTTGGCAGTGGTGTTGCTTTCATTCTGCCACTAACTTGGAACACAATTTTTGTTAACAGTTTTGGGGCTTAATTCCTTTGTTTCCAAAATGTACACATACCATACATGGTTTCAAACCATTTTAATCTTTGAAGTTGTTTTTGTTTGTTAAATAATGTAATACGCTTTTATCCAGTTGATATTATTTTTATTGTTTGAAATTATAATTGGCGCCCTGGTGGCGCAGTGGTTAAATGCCAGTACGGCAGGCACAAGATTGTGAGTTCGATCCTGCCGGGCTCCAGGTTGACTCAGCCTTCCATCCTTCCGCAGGTCGGTAAAATGAGTACCCGGCTTGTTGGGGGCAATTAGCTAAAAACACATTGTAAACTGCTTAGAGAGCACTTAGCTGATAAGCGGTATGGAAATACATGCTATTTGTAATTTGTAATAACTGTTTTTAACTGTTTGATTTGATTTTCTTGTACACTGTCCAGGAATCCTGTGATATATGGTGGGATATAAACCTTTCAATCAATGAATAAATAAATAAATAAATAGTCCTTCATATGCTGCACCCATAAATCCATCATGTGCAATCAATAAACCCCCAGAGTTTTTGGACTCTTGTCCTCCTTTCACCTCTTTCAGAGCAGCTGAGTACTGTCTCAACTAACAAGTTGATAGCCTAAGTGGAGGCGAAGTGGCGTGTGCCATTTTGATCAGTGATGGAGCACTGACATGTGCAAATTATCATTTCATGTTTCAGTCACCAGATCACCAGCACGGGACAAAGGTCCCAACCTGCACGCCAGGGGGCAGGCACAAAAGCTCCGGAAGGACTTGACAAGATTTCTCCAGCCTGACAGGCAGTCATGTTATTGCTAGAAGGTCACCGGCTTGATAAAACTGGATTTCTCCAGCTCCGAAGTATGTGTGCTACTTACCTCCATACTGGTAGATGGTATTGGGGTGCGGCTGAGTGTGGAAACAGGAACAGATCAATGAAATGAGAGACAGTTCCTTCATTTTCTCTTTGTAAGCTGGAAAGACAGAAAAGAAGCCTCCCATGAGCAGAAAGGTCTCTAGGAAACAACATTTTGAGAGAGAGAAAGGTGAAATGATGCTGTTTTCATGGCTGGGTTTTTCTCTAGAGCAGGGGTGGGTATCTGTTCGTGCTTGAGGGAAACTTGCACGGCCTCCCACCTGTGTTAAAGAGCTTCTTCCACAACCAAAAGCTATTGATTCTTTTATTTTTCCCCCCTTAAAATAAAGTTGTAAGATAGCTTTAATACACAAGATAAGCATGATTGAGTGAAGGTGTCACTCACACATCTATAAGCAGAACTTTCAAATATTTATCAGCTGACTTATTTGATTTACACTTACCTTTCTCCTAGGTCTGGGATGCAAGGCAACTTCCAACATAATGAAAAAGGTTTCAAACCACAATAAATTATACATACCCAAATACAAAATAAATTAATTATATGATTAAAACATCAATTAAAAGAAGTTAAAACTACATTAATAATTAATAAGCAGTCAAATATTAATAAGTCCAGCACATACATTTTAAGACCTGCAACTCATAGCTGAAATTCAGTTGATCTCTTACACGTGGGTAAGGTTATTGGAAATTTTTGTCCAGTGTGCAGCATCCACATTCAGCTCAAGGTCACAGAAGCAGAATTGTTCATTTCACACACAGATTTGCATTTGTCTGCCCATTTGGCTATGGGTTAAGTTGTGCAATGCTACTATTCAACACAAGGGATGTATGACACAACCAATGCATAACTCTTGTGTGCAGAAATTTACAGTGCACAATCTCAATGGAGGATCTTGGCCCATAAGAGGCAGACAGTCACTGAAGCACTTACTTGAACAAAAACACCTTTGTTGGTAGTAGGGCAACAGACAGCTGGGTAAGCTAATCTCCTTTGGAAGGAGTTCCAGATAGCTATACCCTTTCGTATCTTGGAGGGAAGATTGTCTCTTGCTAAGAGAAGAGTAAACAAAATAAATGACTCTTCTGTTGATTTACATAGACCTTGTATTTGGGACATTATTGAGAATCTGTGTCACTTGGTATTTATTTCCTAAACAAGGTAGACCTCTCTCTCTCTCTCTCTCTCACACACACACACACACACTCTCTCTCTCTCTCTCTCTCTCACACACACACACACACACAGAACTTGTTTTCCCTTGCAAAAGCTGTTGCCATTTTTCTTACTCATGATGCAGTTTGCTCCATCACATTCCCATCTTCTAATTTCTTATACCAGTCTGGTTGCTATTAAACATGCACTAAAGAAGCCATAAGGGCCAGTGTGGTGTAGTGGCTGGACTAGGACCCTGAGAAACTAGAGTTCATAGAATCCTGGCTTAGCCATGGAAGCCCACTGGATGGCCTTGGGGAAGTTGCACTCTTTTAGTCTTAGATGTGGGAAACGGCACCCTTCTCCAAATAAATCCTGGCAAGAAAATCCTATGAGAGGGTTGCCATAAGTCAACCCTGTGTCTTGTCTGTCTTGAAGGCACACAACAACCAGGAACCAAAACACGAAGCAGGTGTGTAGCTGCTAGAGATTTTTTCCCCCTGATATATTACCAGTTACCCACTGGCCAAGTCTGAGTAGTATTTCTTCCTGAGTGAGCAGCTCAGTAGAGCTACCACACATGTAAAATGTGGAGTTTCTTTTGAACTTCTCTCCAACAATAGGCCAGAGGTCTGTTGCTTATCCTCCTTCATAACATAAAACCAAAGAAGAATACATGATAACAAGGTGATGGGAGTATGAGAACAATGATCAGGGTGGGCTTGAGTGGAGAGACCACTGACACAGGAATTAGCTCTAAGCCAGTTTCATATGTTTGGGCCCCATGGACTAGGTCCAATTGTTAGACCCAACAAGAGTAGGCTCACTAAATAAATGCAAACTTGAGAAATTCGTGTTTATGTGAGATCCATTGATTCAATTGGTTTGTTCTATTTGGGATCAACAATTTGATTTAGATTCATGTCTCTATAGTATGGTGGAATCATAATTAGGAAATTTGGCTACCAAACTCCAAGGCAGCATCAATGCTACCTTGAAAAGAAATGACATCAGTTGACTAATCCTTTCTTTTGGAGATTAGCAGAACAGTGTGGGGTTCAGCCATGTGGAAGTGATCCTCACGTCTCACAAGTAATGCATGAAATGGCCTGCAGTCCAGGGAAATAAACTTAGGTACATTCTGATAAATTCATTCTCTGGCCCAGTCAAGTTACTTGTCTTTTCGTAAGGTGAGAATACTATTCTTACCTTACGATGTGTGTGTGTGGCTGGAACACTGGCAAGATGGTAGTGAAGCACTTTACAAATTAAAAATTAAAATTAAAAAATGATATTTGCAAGAAAAACCGGTTATACACATGCAACTTGTGGATTTCATTGTCCTAAGGTACAAACTGCCATCTTATGAATGGAATGGTTGAAGAGAGACAGTATCTTCAGTGATCTAACAGACAAGATAATACAGCAATGTCATCTCTTGTCACTAAGCCTCAAAAACTAGCAGTAAAACAAGGCGCTGGTTGGCTGCATCTCGTTATAATTGTCTTGTTCCTTTTACGTTGCTTCTAAAACATCCATTGCTAAGCTTCTTATTGACAAGAGACGTGGTCAGACAACTTAACTAACCAACAAAATGTTTAACATTCACTCTTAAATCTTGGATTGAATTGCTTAACAAATAATAAGGAAGAAAACCCATTTGAGAAGGTACTGAAAAATAAAAGAAGCATATGAAATCCACAGTTTAGCTTTAAAGTTTAATTCACTTCTGTTTCGAAAGACACTCCCAGCTGGACAGGACACTGTTAAACCATCTGTGTGGCCAGTCAAAATGGCATTGGAGCCTCCCTTGTGCTTTGTTGTGTCATAGATGGGTTGTAAGTTAATGCAGTGACTTTTTTTTTTTAAAAAAGGACCAAATGTATTGTCCAGCCAATGCAGGTTTTGTATAGGTATTAGGAGTGAACAATAATCTAAGTCTCACGCATGGAAAGCAAACCAAAACCTGCCAACTGTCATTAGAGAGCTGAATTTTGCACCAATTGCAAGCAATCCAGGCAGGACAAGAAAATAAAGCATCAGGGTACAAAACACTAGTTGTCGTAACGGAAGGCAATATAAGAATTCAATCTCTTCCTGCATTTTGCTTTCGGAAGACTCTGCCAGGTATCTCCCAACAACTTGATCATCTCAGCTGAGCCTACGTGCAAATGAATGGTAGGACATCCTTTCCTCTCGCTATCCAGCCTATCCCCAATTTTGTCCTTTGTGATCCTCCCCCCTACAGTGAAGAAACCCCCCTTTCTTTCCCCATTCATCAATTAAGATAAAAGTAAGCAGACACAGGCAGGCCAGCTGCTGTCAGCAGGCTAATGAGATGAGGAAAGTGGGATGTGTACCTCTCCTGGCACTTGAGACTCTTGCTGCTCCACCTTGGCGCCAGCAATCAGAAGCAATTAGCTGCTTCCAGACAATGTGCATCCTAAGGAGGGGCGGAGGAGTTCTCTTGGCTTGGGATGCATTGGAAAATGAAGAGGAAGCCACAGGGGAAAGGAATTTGGAAGAGATTTTGCCTGAACTCATCTTGCAATTAAATGAAGTTCTAGCTGAATTTCCCGGCAGAAGCCGTGTTTTGCCACAAAACAGCTGTATGAAACTGGTAAGCAGCAGAGGAAAGAGGCTCTCCTCATTGAGAGCTGCTTTCCCGGAAACAGCTAGTCTTCCCCACAACCATGGTTCTGCTTTTCTTTTCCTTCTTTTTTCAAAGCCGCAGGACTGCCTTCTCTGCAGCTACTCCAGTTCTTTGAGCCTGCCACCCGCTTTCCTTTGGAGTCCCTGAGAAGGGCTCCAGGCGGCAGATGATGGAGCTGTCCTATCAGCACCGTTTCAGGCTGTGTCAGCTGTCACACAGCAAGCCAGACAAAGGGAGACGTCCAATTTCATGAATTGGTTCAACAGCATCACATCTATTCAGGAAAACTCATGCCTCTTGCATGCAGACTGCCATGCACGTATGTTCATTTGTTGCTGTTTTGCTGCATGCACTGCCTAAACTTGCACAGAGTGCTTTCGCACACATGAGAGCTACGTTTATTGTGGCTTTAATGTAACAGATATTGGCCTAAATCCTAAATTAGTCCCGACTATTGTAGACTTAGGGCCAGTGTGATGTAGTGGGTTGAACATTGGACCAGGACACTGGAAGACCAGGGTGCAAATCCCCACTCTGCCATGGAAAACTACTTGATGACCTTGAGCAAGTCACACTCTCTCAGCCTCAGAGGAAAGCCAAGGCAAACACTCTCTCTGAAAAAAACTGTGCCAAGAAAACCCCATGACAGATTTACCTTGGGGTTGCCATGAGTCAGAAATGACTTGAAGGCATACAACAACAACAAGAGTAGACCTTGCAAATCCATTGGATTTATCTACATATTGACTCACCACTCAGCAATTGACTGAATGGATCTACTCTAGCTGAGATTAACCTATAATGATGCCAACCACTGCATGCCACATTAGATACACCACTACACAGCACCAGTGCCAGAAGAATCCCAAAGTTTCACTAAGACCCTCACAGTCTGACCTCCTTTCTTCCCAAAACTAATTTAACTTGGAATCTGTGCTCTCCTCCCCTTCTAGCTGAATGGATTCTGCTCCTCTTTCATATGCAAAGAAGGCAGACCGATCCTAAGATGCTCCCAAAGAGACTCCTGCATCAGACTGTCACAGCATAGAAAGCAAAACAGGGGTGGTGAGAAGAATGAATCTAGTAGCACCTTTGAAACTAACTGGGTTATTTCAGCATAAGCTTTTTGGCTGTTAACACACTTCCTCAGCGGTAACGAAGGAATTAATAACAAATTTGTTAACTGCGGCGAGGTTAATAATAGCAAAAAAATGGAAAACAAATGAAAAACTTCAAATAGAGGAATGGTATAAAGAAGTGTGGAAAATTGCAATTAATGATAAATTAACTTGTAGAATTAGATTTATGAAAGGTTTTGTAAAAGGGAGTGATTTCGAAGAAATTTGGAATATATTCTTGGAAAAAGCTTTGATTAGAGATGGTATGGCTACCCTTTCACAAGAAGAATGGCAATTTTGGAAACTGGATTAAAAAAAAGTTGGCACTGGGTGGTGGGTTTATTCACCTTTTTTGTTAATTATGTGGTGTTTTGTTTATATTGGATTTGTGTTGTTTAATTTTTTGTATAACAAAAAAAAGTAAGTTGAAATATAATCAGCTTTGGGGAGTGGGTTTACCTTTAGAAATAGTTTGATATGTTAAGTAATAAGATTATATTTAGTAATAGCAATAGATTAAATGTAAGGGAAAAATACAGAATTAAGAATGAAATTATTATAATAATAAGGAGTATAATGAGAATGCGATTTAGAGATAGGTAATAAAAGTATACAAGTAGTATGATATAGAATATGCTGAATAAGTATACGATTGTAATGGTATAAGAGAGAAATATTAATGTAAGCTTGTTTTTGTTGAAACTTCTTTTTATCACTATTATGTGTATCACAGGGTGTTTTACTTTTCTGTTTTGTTTTTTCTATATAATCAATAAAAATGTAATTAAAAAAAAATAAAAATTAAAAACACACTTCCTCAGATGCATGGATGGAGTCCAGTGTTAAAGTCCAGGCATTTCATTACAGCTACAGAGCTGCAGGATTGCTGTAGATGGAGCAATGTGGTACATCGACACTGGTATAGGTTTCTCCGAGTCCTCCAAGGGCATGCATTACCTTGCCAACTGAGCCCCTTTCACACTGCAACCTTCCATCAAAGTTGTTCTTAAGTCTGAAAACTCAAAAGTTGTTCTTAAATTTGCTAATCGCTGTTTACAACATGGTTTTTGCCCTTTAAGAATGTTTTTCCATTTAGGGCATTTAAAACACTTTAACGTTCATCTCCTTTAAGAGCCCACATGGATGTTTCCTCAGAGACAGACCAATTGTGGGTCCTGAATGGATCATATTCATTGAATCAACTGTTGAACGGGAAACCAAACTAACCTACAGCCCAGGGATTCAGGGAGTCTATACTAGTTGGGAATAAACCCCTAAACTAAGCCTCTAACATTTGAAGAGAAGTGTTCCAAAAAGCCTTTGACATAAGACACTTCCCAGCTGATAAATAAGAATAACTGTACTGGCTGTCTTCAGTGTTTGGTTCTCTCTGTTCCAAAATAGTTGGCTTCTAACTCATGCCACTGCTGAAAAAGACTTTCGATGCAGGATACTGCCCTAAAACCTAGTTACTGCAGTAAAGCGGAATCTTGTGGCAAAGTAGCCCTTACTGGTAGCTTAGGATTTAGAGTTCAGGCTGCAATGCTACACATGGATATTGGGATGGAAATCCTATTAAAGTTAGTGTGACTTACTTCAAAGTAAAAAGGTTTAGGCCTTAGGGCCTAATGGTCTCCAAATCACTACGCAGAAATGGAATATGATTCAAACCATGCCTAAATAGGATATTGCCATTATCCATAACAGCCTCTGGCAACTGGGGCTCCTGAGAGCTTCCTCCTTTCTATTAGTTTCTATTAGCAGATGTCTTTGCAAACCCCCAGGTCTGACATTACGGTGAAGATAGTTCTGCGTTTCCATGTTAGCCATTCAAAGGACAGGCACGTTGACTTACAGAGATGGCCTCTTGGCTTTCCAGCTTTTCCCCGTCACCGAAAGGCACTTGGCTAGCCATAAGCAAGTTGATGGAACTGTTGACTCTTTAAAAGGTTTTGGCATTCTCTGATCTCTTGTCCCACATGGTGTTTGATCTTGTTTTAGTAATTTATGTGACCGCTATTATTAGCACTGATATGGAGAACGCATAAGAGCATAGGTGTTTGACTGTACCTGCAGTGTTAATATACACACAAATAATTTGGTTGATTCATTAGACGGGGAACCTGTGGCCCTCTACACATTTTGGACTTCAGCTCCCACTGTGCCTCACCAACCGCAATTCTGACTAGGGCTGATGGGAGTTGCAATCGGACAACATATTGAGAGCCACACATCTCTCTGGTCCTGCATTAAAGGAACTGTGGCACACTGGCACTCCATGATCTTGAAAAAGAATCTGAAGAGGAGGAAAATAGCATTCCTGCAGTCCAGTACAGGCTCCACAGACTCCTGTACTAGAATCTGGCCCACTTGAGAAGGCAAAAGAAGCCCCACCACACTGGACTCTGCCAATTACCCAGAGGCTGAGGCTATAAGAGAGGTGCCAGAGGATTGGGGAAGGACAAAGGGCCACAAACTTCCAGATACAAGGCATTAGGCTTGTAAAAGGCCTCAATGGAGGGGAAGGCAAGGCCAATGGTGGAGCACCCATGGACTGCTGATTCTCCTGATGCGGCCAAAAGCTCTGCTTTCTCCTGATCTCAATGCAAAAATCTGTCTTCCTCCGAGCTGCCTTTGAACTGTCTAGACCACTGCAGCCTTGTCTGTCTGTGCCTATTTATTCAACTAATGGCTACTGGTTGCTGATCTCACACCTATGCTTTGGTTCTTTTGTTGAGGACCATATCTTATCATTTAATGCATGAGAAATTGCCTCTGAAGGCACGAGGAGTCTTTTCAAGCCTTGTTGTCACGGCCACTCCCAGATTGCCACCATTCTCTAAATTACATTGTTTTTCACAATAAACTTGCAACCAAGGTTAATATTATTACCATTTTGCAGGGGGACAAACTAGGTGAGTTGGGAATGCTTAGCCTGATGACAAGAAGAGATTATATAATACCTGTCTTGGTCGGGCAAAAGATGGCAGGAACTTGCTTTCTAGTTCTCAGGAAAGTGGGAGCCAAGCTAAGGAGTTCAGATTACAAGAATGGAGATTCCAACTAAACTTTAGGAAGCACTTCCTAATGACAGCAGCTATTTGACAGTGGAATAGTCAACCTTGAACAATGGTGGATTTGCCTTCATTGAAGATGTTTAAGCAGAGGTGCTTTAGCTGTGTATGCCTATATGGTTGGACTAGATGGGCTCAAGATTACTTTTCAACTCTGATTCTAATGAGAACTCGGGGGCTGATAGGAGCTTCTTCAAGGTCACTCAGAGAATCTATGTCTGAGCTGGCATTTGAGTCTAAGGCCATTTCCGCACTAGACTGTCATAGTGCTATTATTCCACTTGCAACATCCTATGGAATCCTGGGGTTTGCAGTTTCGGGAGGGGCTAGCCGGCCCCTCCCGAAACTGCAAACCCCAGGATTCCATAGGATGTTGCAAGTGGAATAATAACGCTATAACAGACTAGTGCGGAAATGGCCCACGTGATGTGCATTGAACGCCCAGGAAGAACTGTATAAATTCTAAGGATTGTGCTGGTTGACTGTTCTAGGGGATATATTTTGTTATTACCCATTAAGCTATCTGGAATTTTTTTCTCCAGAAAGAGGTACTTAAACACTGATGCAAAGAGTAGTGGCCATTGGCGCCCTAGACTGTTATAGTGCTTCCTTGTTCCTTGGGCCATTTGCGCACTAGACTGTTATAGCCCCTCCCAGAACTGCAAACCCCAGGATTCCATAGGATGTTGCAAATGGCATAATAGCGCTATGACAGTCTATTGCGGAAATGGCCTGATTCTCTAACAAGATATCTCGCTACCACCACCTTTGTTCTTGGTTTTCCATTTGGAAATGGGCTTACTGCAATGCTATGAACAGGCTACATTTACCCTACGTAAGATGTAAGCATAACTAACATGGGAGGCAAGGGGAGAACTCTGTACACCAGCTCATAGAGTAGTAGCTCTGGTTTCTTTCACATTTGCAGGTACCACAAGGTCAGCTAAGACTCGATATTCCTTTGTGGTTTTAAATGAAGGCAAAGGAGGGCCACTTCAGAAGCACTTATAGATTTATGGATCAGAAAGTCAATAACACACATTGGAAGATAGGAAGAATGTGAACATATGAACAGAGACCCTATGAAAGGCAGGGGAACATACATTGCTTTTAGAGACTGTGTGTGGTTAGGAAACAATGCAGGAGCTATGCTGGATGTCTAATAAGAGATGCTTTGTTAATAGAAAAGAGATTTAGCAAAGTCACTTCTGAAGAGAAGTAGTCAATGACTCACTTTTCCTTTAGATTGAATGATACAGTAATGGCCACCCAGAAAGCTGCTCTGACCTTGCTATCGATTCTCTCTGTAAACTGCAGAATGTTGTTGCATATGTGGCAAATCAACTACAGAGGCCTGATTGATTCAAACTAGCAAGCAAGTCAACATATACAGATGAAGAAGATGCATTCTTTGGTACAGTAGGATTCTGTGCGGTCCACCCACTCACTTTACAACTATTTCAGTCCACAAAGGCTTGTATTCAAGATCCTGGATATTGCCCCCATGGCTGTTGAAGCAACAGGGGGACAGTAAAATAATAGTCCCTTTGTAGGGATGCCATGTTGAGGAAGGAGCGGGCTTGTTTTCTGCTGCTCCAGAGACCAGGACAAGGAGCAATGGATTCAAGCTGCAGGAAAGGAGATTCCACCTGAACCTCAGGAAGAACTTCCTGACGGTCAGAGCTGTCCGGCAGTGGAATCTGCTGCCTCCATGGAGTGTAGTGGAGTCTCCTTCTTTGGAGGTTTTTAAGCAGAGGCTGGATGGCCATCTGTCAGGAGTGCTTTGAGGGTGTTCCTGCATGGCAGGGGGTTGGACTGGATGGCCCCTGTAGTCTCTTCCAACTCTACATTTCTATGATTTCTATGATTCTAGATTCTGTGTCACAGAAGACAGATAGATAAATTCCACCCTACAGTTTTCTTGGCAGGCTGTGCAATACATTGTAATCCCGAACAGCCTTCTGAGACAATACCTTGCAGCCATTCATGGCTATGTAAGAGTCTAAAATTCTATTCCAGGTGAATTGCTAGAAGCGTAGAAGAAGTCACATGAATTCAATCCATTTCTGGTAGTATTTTAACAACGAGAAATTGCTGAATTCTTAGACTGTAGCTCCCCAGGCAGGTCACCAATGGGAAAGGTCATTTTGTGTCTCTACGGGACTTGTTCTGTCATTGTTGTTGCTATATGCCTTCAAGTTTTTTCTGATTTATGGCAACCCTAAGGCAAACCTATCACAGTGCTTCCTGGGGCTGAGAATGTGTGACACACCCAAGGTCATCCAGTGGGTTTCCATGGAAAAACAGAGAATCAAACCCTGGTCTTTAAGATCATATCTAGTGCTCAAACCACGATATCATGTTGGTTCTCACTCAAATCTGGTGACAGCACAAATATTGAGAATTACAGTATCACATTAAAAAAAAAAAAGGCTTGGAAACTCTGTGAATAATATCTGATAAGCCAGAAGGTGTTCTGTTTAAAAAGCCAGCCACAGTTCCCAGTCTTTAAACAGAATCTATAGTAGCAGCCCCAGACAAGTTTTATAGAAACTATCAATTATTGCTCCTGTTTCAGCAGTCCAGGTCAGCAATAAATTCAGAGTGTTAGGCCATTTCCACACTAGACTGTTATAGCACTATTATTCCACTTGCAACATCCTATGGAATCCTGGGGTTTGCAGTTTAGGGAGGGGCCACCCAGCCCCTCCCGAAACTGCAAACCCCAGCATTCCATAGGATGTTGCAAGTGGAATAATAGTGCTATAACAGTCTAGTGCGGAAATGGCCTCAGTTCAGGCAGCATAGCCAGCACACAAAGCAAGGGTCAAGGTTTTTCAGGAACACAGGCCAAGCATCAAAAGAAGAATGTGTTCCTTCTATCAGATTTGCCAGTTGTCTGCAATTAGCATTACGAGAAAATGTGTACAGATTAACAACTAAAGCTGGGCTTTGCAGAGACAATGATGGTTGCAAATAAATTACCTTAACATTGCATTTCAAAATATATTTTCAATGTCTCTTAAAAACTGTGTTTCTCCAAAGAGGGAAAATGCCAATAATCAAAAGTACAAGAACAGTCTTAATCTGAAATGTAAGCCAAAGAACAGATTGCATCTGTTTTTGGAGAAAGATCAATATAATTTTATTTTCAAATACAGGAACAAAAACTAAGGCATTCATTCATAACACAAAAGTATAGATACATCAGGTACTCCGTTGAGGTAAGAAGAGCCATATTAAAAAGCTGTAGTTTTTAGAATATAGTATAGAGAATTGTATTTCTACCATTCTTCTTTGGGCAAATTTCTTACAATGAAGTTGCAGGTAGCTCTTATGTAAATTATGGGCTGAAAAACCTTTGGCCCTCCAGATGCCTTGGACATCACCTTCCAGATGCCCAGCCTTCTGGACCAATGATAAGGGATTATGGGAACTGTAGTCAAAAACATCTGCAGGGCCAAACATTTTCCATCCCTGAGTAGGTAACACTTCACTTACAATATCTTACTTATAAAATACTGCTGTAACCCTAGAAACAGTACACATTGACCATACTCACATAGCATCTTAATTAATGAATTAATCAGTTCATGTCATTGGGACCATGAGTAACTGATATTTGTTACTATTAGCACTGAGTTGGGAAATGAAAACACAAGCTTTCCCCAAGGGTTTTTTTTTTCCCCACAAAGGATGTTCCATTGATGTGACCACAGTTGCAGGGGAGAGAAGGTGCATGGAAAATGTTTTTAGAAAGAAAAATGCTCTCGCCCTCAACAGATAAGATAAGTGAAGAACCTTCAACTACCTCCTGAAACTATTCTCTAATCAGCGTAACAGAAATAGTAGCACTGGACAATGACACATGTCAGGGAGTGCCAAATGTCAGCAAGGGTGGAAAATGCACCCCACGGCCATCGAATCAAAGGCAGGGCCAGGACCCACTGCAGGAGCATAATATATGTATTCATTATCATACAATAATTGAGGTGGATTACTGAAAATATCTTTGCCTGTCAAGGAGCTTTCAAAAAGTCCCAGGAGACTGTCTGTGGAGTGACATGGAAAGATGTACGTGCTCAAGAAAGACTCATGCATACTAACCAGGATTTGGAGTACTATCACCCATTACCCTGCAGGCAGAGCTGCAAGAGGGAGCTAAAATATGGAAGGAAGGAACTCTCGTCAGAAGGAAGACAAAGGGCCCCAATTTTTTCAGCCAAGGAATATACAGCAGTTCTAAGTCAGCTTAGGTTTAAAGCCCCCTCCCTTTCCTCTTGAAGGACAACAAAATGCAAACTGGGATATTGCCTGCCTCCTCTTGTAATCCTTTGAGTTCCAGCCCTGGGAGAAAGATAAGATATACAATTAAATAGTTTCAATTAATTAATTGCCAGTTAACAAGGATTAGGCAATGCTCTCTGAGTCTAGAAGAGCAGAGCAACAGAATGAAAAGCGAGAAGGATCGGGGATTAAATTTTGGACTGAGCATGTTGGAATGGTTAAACTTGTTTCTTTTATTGATTCTGAAAAGAGGAGAAATTACTGTCTCTCTCCCATTCAGCCTACAATGATAATAACAGCCAAGCTTCTATATATTGGAAATTTGGAGGGGGGTGGCTTGGAAAATAAAAGAGAAGGTCCACAAACCAGAAGCTGCAATATGGAGAATTGAAGGCTCTGTAAGAGATTTAAAAGCCTATTTACGGAGAGTGGAGAGTGGTGTAGTGGATGGAATTTTATTTTCATTTTTTTTGGAAACAGTGTGAATACAATTGTCCTTTGCAACAATCACTGACCAAATGACCATTTGCTGTGAAGTGCAAGCAAATGCTTGGCAATCAGTTGTTAATGACACCTCAAGCAGTGAAGAGAACCTTAGCACACCTGCTCCTCACTAATCAGCAGACAGTTCCCACCACCACCTAGTAGGATGTTCCTGGTGACCAGCTTGCTAACAGGCTGCTTACATATAATGATGAGTGACTGCTTGGGAGGTTATTGTCTCTAGTCAACCAGGAAGCTGTGTTGCAGGGAAGAAACCAAATCTTGGGGGCAATCTATTCATATCAACACCACCATCACCACTTACAGAACACCATCACTGTACATGGTGCTTTACGAGTAAAAGGCAACAAAATAGTCCCCTACCCTAATGCTTACAATCTAATTAAGATGTGACACAAAAGCAAAAGGGGATGGCAGTGCGGGAGGGGGTTAAGTCATCAGATACCGCCTCTTCTTGTCTCCCTCTGAGGCTACAGCAATGACAACTGGGATGGAATGAAGGATCGTTGATCTTCTTCTCAGCCTACGTATGGTGGAGCTTCATCTGCCTCTTCTCTCCTTCCAAGGCCAGGACAGTGGGAGATGGGATGGAGGAAGGGCCTTTCATCTGCTTCTGGGCCTGATCTAAAATCTGAACAGTTGATGAATCCCCCTGCTCTCCACATTTAATTTGAATAGTGGATTTTAGGATTCAGAATGGTATTCGTGTTGTCTTTCTACACGTCAAACAGTTAAGGACTTTCTCTGCTGTATGGTGTCTAGGAAGGCAACACCTCTCGTCATCTTGAACCATCTCTTTGATGGAAGGCTGCTGGCTACAGAAATGTTATACAGTTCTAATGGATATCTTCTAAAGGTGCCAAATACAGCAGCTGAAGACAGGCATAACTCAGTGGCAGACCACATGCTCAAGCATACTGTTGCTGGCCAACTCCATATGTTCTTGGTTGAAATGGATTTTTAGATCCTTTCCAACCAGGTTTCTAGGCTGGTTTTGGCACTCAAGCTGTCTTGGTCCCTGTGTGGGATGCCATTGCCAGGAAAGGGAGAAGAAAAATCTGATTCTTGCTGGTTCTTCTGGACCTCTTGGTGGCCTCTCTTATCTTTTGCCATGGTATTCTTTTGGACAGACTGAATTAAAGATAAGCAGCATAATTCTTTGGGAAGTGTCCTCATACCTGGACATCCACTTCCAGAAGCTTGCAATGGGCTTGTGAGTCTCTGTTTGGCTCTATGACATTTATTTTGTGGACTCTTAGACCATTTCCACACTACACTATTATAGTGCTATTATTCCACGTTCAACATTCTATGGAATCCTGGAGTTTGCAGTTTAGGGAGAAGCCTTTAGAATCCTCAGCCAGAGAGCTCTTGCGTCTCAGGAAACTGCAAACCCCAGAATTCCACAGGATGTTGAAAGTGGAGTAATAGCACTATAATACTGTAGTGCAGGAATGGCCTATCTCTTTAAAGGTCTTTAAACAGAAGTTGGACAGACATCTTTCGGAAGAGCTGTAACTGTGTACTCCTGCACAGCAAGGGACTGGACTAGATGGCCTTGTCATCCTTCCCAGCCCTGACATTTTATGAAATGTTCTGTCACTGCCAAAATCCCAATAATTCTGTTGGGAAACATGGGCCGTTCCCGCACTCAACTGTTATAGTGCTGTTGTTCCATTTTCAACATCGTATGGAATCCTGGGGTTTGCAGTTTAGGGCAAGGAGCCCCCTCCCTAAACTGCAAACCCCAGGATTCCAGAGGATGTTGAAAGTGGAATCATAGCGCTATAACAGTCTCGTGCAGAAATGGCCTCAGTCTGGACAAGACAGAGGTAATGTTACTGAGTGCTTGAATTGCCTGGTCAGTTGTCCTGGAGAGGGTGACACATCTCACAAAGGGCCTGTTTGATGGTTCTCATTGATCCACCTTTGTCACCTGATGTGGCCTCTGTGGTGTGAAATGCTTTCTAACAAACTTCAGTTACAAAGGGGCCCATAAACTCTGTGTGCTTCCTACAGAGACATCTGTTATGCAGTCACCTTGCTTAGTTCATCGAATTTTATGGGGTGTTCAGACTACTTTTTCTTCTCTTTGTAAACCTGGCTCCCAGTTTACCTAAGGCTTCTTTCCACAAGAATATTTATTAAAAAGGGGAAAGTGGAATAGCTAGACAACATCTTTTAACTGACAATGCAAAGAATACTCTATTTAAAATTAATTTGTAGAAGAATCTTCACTAGGTACAGTTTCGTAGGGTTGGCCACACTGAGATTAAGGGAAACCAAAGAACATTATCTCTTCATTGGAAAAACATCTCTTGGAGAGTGTGGAATTTATATCAGAGACAAACTAGTCAAAATCAGGGCAGGAAGCCTAGATAACCCTCACTAGGCTGTTATAATGCTATTATTCCACTTTCAACATCCTCTGGAATCCTGGGTTTCAAAGGCCCCTTCCTAAACTGCAAACCCAGGATTCCAGAGGATGTTGAAAGTGGAATAATAGCACTATAACAGGCTGGTGTGGAAATGGCCTAGGAAAAAATCAGAGATTAAGTGCAAGAAGAAAGAAAAGAGAAATGGAATTGATCAAGGAGCAGGATTCTGAAACAAGGATGCAGAAATGAATGTAGCTACCATAGAATCCCTGGGGTTTCTTAAGCAATCCAGTGTGTCTCTTGAAGTATTAATAGGAATTGTGGGCCAATCAGACAGGAGATCAGAGCCAACCAATCAGAACAAGAACATGTGCGCACTGTGGGTGACTTGGATGCAGCAGAACAATTCCATGCAGTATAGACGGATCTCTGGCTGTGAGAAAGAGAAGGCTTCATTATGAAATCTGTAAGAGTCCATCTGCACGCACCCCACAATCAATGTGGAAAGCTGTTCCTCAGGGCTAGCAAGAAGCATGCCGTTGCAACTTTTTCATTCTCAAATGGGTACAGCTTATGGCTTATCTATGGATCTGTGCAATCCGTGTACATGCAAAGCACACCCATTTTTGTGTGTGAATATGGAGGCTCAAACGATTGCTTGGTTTTGGGGCAATGAATCATCTGGCAAGACAGAGTTGACTTGGGTGGAAAAGATGTCCAAAAGTCTGTGGTGAGCTCCTCTTCTCACACGTCCTTTCTGATCAGTAATTAACAGGCAGGTGTTTTGGTAAGAAAAGAGGTTGATGGGTTTCTGGAGATTTAATGGGTGGGTGGGCAACGCCTGCAATTTAGCCTTAATCCTCTTAGCCCTCCATTTTCCATGCACTTCCTTCAGTCCCCTCTGCAAACCAGCCATGCCTAGCCAGAAATTGTACGAGCACAAGAGGGGGCACGGCTTGAACATTCTTGCCAAGGATAAATAAATAAAAATTTATGCAACACTGAGACAGAAAAAGATATGACTGCAGTCTCTGTCTCCTGCAGCAACATTAAGTATGAACCATCAGTACTAAATGCTGGCGTTTGATAGATTTAAACAGAGATTGAGAAAGTGGAAACTACTGTTAAATGTTTGATGAGAAAAGTGAAATATTCACTATGGCCCTTCTTTTCCTCCCCTAATTTGTCGGTATAAACTGGGAACTAATACATGTATACCATCATAAGCATTTATTATTTTGCTCATCAATTGTTTGAATACCTTGTAAAAAAAAAGTTCGATTTTGTGTGTAAAAAAAAAAAGGAGCCAAATCTAACTGTTCTTTCCTATCATTCTCAACTTTCCCAGTCACTACTTTCCATTCTACATCCAAAGCTGGTTCTAATTAACAGGAAAACATCAGCTCTAGTTTGAGAAACACCTAAAAACAAGGCATCAGCTCCCCACTTCATCTTCTAAGATGCTGTTGTGGCCATGAAAGACTCCTAGTACAACTGAGATGATTTATTTAGGAACACTAATTCTCCTTCTTCTGGTGCCATACATCATTGCCATAAACTCCCTATATCCTCATTGATCCAATATTCAGCACTGATTGGTATGGACACTCCTTTTGTGTTTCTCAACCAGATGTTGACTGTACCCACAGTGAACGTGATCAGCGGCTCTTTTAGCCACATGGACAATGCACCCTGAAGGCCCCAATACCCTAAAGGCACCAGGTCCCGCCTGATCTTGGATGCCAAGAAGGGTCAGCCCTGGTTACTACTCAGATGGGAGACCACCAACAAATCCCATATGCTGTAAGCTACGTTTTGGAGAAAGAAACTGGCAAAACTAGCTCTGAGAATCCCTTGCCTAAGAACACCTAATGAAATTCATGGGGTTGCCACAAGTTGACAGGCTACTTAAAGTCTCTCTCACACACAATGTGTCCTATGGATGCGCTGGCCACAAGAACAAAGGCATGCATTGACCAAAGTCTTAGACCATTTCTGCGCTAGACTGTTATAGTGCAATTATTCCATTTTCAACATTCTATGGAATCCTGGGGTTTGCAGTTTAGGGAGGGGCCGATCAGCCCTTCCCTAAACTGCAAACCCCAGGATTCCATAGAATGTTGAAAATGGAATAATTGCACTATAATAGTCTAGTGCAGAAATGACCTTAGAGGGCTCTAGACATATCACACTAATTCATACTCCTCAGGAAAAGATCCCAGCTGTTCATTCTTCATCTGGGCACCGAAAGAGTCTGCACATGCATATTGTACTTCGGTTCAGCTCTGAGCGGCCTGCCCAGGGAGAATGCGCAAGAAGATGTGGCCTAGTTGCACAGAAAGACTATCTGGGTCTACAATCAAGATCTCCGCCCGGGCAGACTCCTTTGGGCACAACTCAGCCACCACCGCAGCTGAGCCTGCACTGAGCATGTGCCGTCGCCTTCCTTGCTCGTTAGGTGGAAACAATTGCCGGGAAGCAAGAGAAAAAGACACAGAAAGCCTCTCCTTTTTTTTTCCCCAGGTCCTTCCATTTTTTTCATTAGACTTTCAGAAATCATCTGACACCCCTCACACGCATCTTAACGCCTGCTTTGCCTCCTCTTCTTTCTTCAGATGCATCCTGCTTTTAAGGAGGGAGGGTGGAGGAACCAAGAGAGATGTGGGTGGGAGAGAAAAAGGGTTTTCCTTAGACAAGGATAAAATCTCCTTTCTCAGTGCTTTGCTTGCCTGCAATGAAGGAGAGCAAGCTGTCTCTCACGCAGACCCTGACCGAGGAGGTTCAATTCCACCCTGTTCTTTGTCTTCCTTGGTCTGTCTTCTAATTTCTGTCATACTGCTGTTAGCCTGGAATCTCTGTCCTTTGAAACTGGTCTTATGCCAAATCTAATCCAATTGGAAAGCAAAGAGGATTGGAGGAAGCCCTCCAAGGCAAACTGCTCAGCTTTTAAAGGCCCTGTCCTATTACCAGTAAATTGAAATTTATTGGGGTTGGGTGGGGAGGAAGCATAAGGGAGAAATGCCTTATTGTTATGGAGCACCATATGGGGAAGGCACCTGGTACCCAGACGTGTCACACACACACACACACACACACACCCCACAGCAAGGTCCTTCAGCCTTCACTTTCAGTGCTGGGGAGCCTGACCGCTGCTTACATTGAAGTTTAAAGTATCTAATTCAGATGAATTCTGCAATAAAGTAATAGGAAGAGGATGAGACCACACATCTCAAAGAAAACCTTTTCCAGCCTTAAGCTTGCTTTTCTTGCTTCTCTGTTTCAAATGCACACCCATTTTCTTGCACAGCACAAGCATCTTCTTTCTTAAGGTTTGTGGCAGTTCTCTAATCTTGTACAAAGCTGACTTTGGACATTCAATCACTTCACCTCTTCTTATATTTTAACAGCACAGAGAAGGGATTGCAAGCAGCACAGGGATGGGCATACCAGTGAAACCAGCAAGAAGGACTGGTCTTCCTTGAGGCTAATTTGTGCATTTATGCATCCATAGGCATATGTTTCTCTTCCCTGTGCTGCTTTTCTCCCACCCAGTACAAAATCCCCACCTTTCTTTCTGAATATAGGAAATTAAAAATATCCAGTGTCTGAAACTGGAAAAGACTGAGCAGTGTGGGGACAGGTCTTGAAAATCCTCCCAAGCCACACATTGTCTTTTTTTTCTTTTTCTTTTTTAATGATAGCCTTATTCCCAGCCAAATTTCATCCATTTGACCCTTGTCAATTTAAAAAGTGAGGGGAGGATGCAGCAAGATGCACATTTAGCAATCAGAAAGTATGCAAAAGCAGGTACAAATTGAAATAACCTGCCAGACGGTCAGCAAAGGTGTCTCTACACACACACACACACATACACACACCCAGCCAGGCCTTGCAACCTGGGCGGGCAACAGGGTGCAGTTATGCAGTGGTGTCATCGCCCCTGCAGGAAAGAATTGTCTAACAGCATTGGGTTTCATTCGCGCCATGGGCGGACCACTCCCTCTAAAGCAGTTTCTGGCTATGCGATCTGCACTGATTCTGTTAGCCCAGAGGTTTGATTAAAAAGAACAAAACAAAAAACCCCTTGTCTCTTTGTTCTTTTCTGTGCTCTTCTTTTCTATCTTTGCCAGTCCACTTGAAAAACAAAACAGACACAGTTAAAAATCAATGAACCAAACAGTGGTTCTCCCAGGTAAATGTGATTTTACCCACACTGAGTCAAGCAAAAAAAAAATATGTTTTTGACATCAGGATCTCCAAAAGCCTTGTAAATGCTGAATTCTGATAGCACGAGAAAACAACAATGCCTGCCCAGCTACACAGGTATAGCTTTGGAAGCAAGCCCCACCTTGGGAATGAAGGGAAAACTAAGAAACAGTGGTTACATCAACTGTCGTAAATACATTCATCCTTAATAAAGGAACTGCTTGGAAAGGAAAAGAAAAATATGATTATTAAGTGTTACCTGAGACAGTGCTGGCCATGGTGCTGAGATGGGTGGCGGAGAGGATGCTGCAAAGGGAAATGCGGAGGCACAGAGGCAGAAGGCTGGCTTTTCTGCCGAAGTGCTGCAATGCTGTGGAAAAGAGGAAGGTCTGACTCAGCTCTAGGGGGCTGGGGCTATCCAAGAAGGGAGGAGAGAAAAGAAGGTGCCAAAGAGAGAGGCAGAGAGACAGAGAGAGGTCTTGCAAGACAGAAGGGGTTCCCAGATCACAGGCTCAATCGATTGCTCTTGGAGGGTGGCTTTTGATATCCAGATCTTAGTGTCAGGAGGAGAAAGGCAAAGGCTGTTGTTGGCAAAGGAGGGATGCGGGCAGACACGCCCAAGCTGGAGATTTACATTCCTCCCCACTCCTATCTGGAACCAGTCTGCTTCTCTTTCATTGTATTTTCGTGAGCTGGAAATAAAATGGGGGCACCGGGGGTCAGGGAAAGGGATTTATTTCTGAGACAAAAAGGCTTCTGGAACCAAAGCTACCTGCTCGCCTACTGGGAAGCCATGTCTGAAAATTCAGGTTAACCTGTCAAGAAAACATGAGTTGCTCAGTTATTCTCACCTACAGTGGCCATCTCATTGTTTTAATCACAAGTCAAATCATCTCCATCCACAACCCAATTAGGCTATGGCACTTGACTTCACTTATATATTTGTTTCACTGTTAATGTCCATAGCAAACTCAGGAACCAGAAAAGAAAAATGGACTATTAAAATGTTATTTTAAACACACAATGTGTCGAAACCAAGCATTTGGAAACATGCCTTTTTCGATTCATAAAATGAACTTCCTTCAAAGGCTACACAGGGATCTTGTTTTAAAGGTTTTAACAGAATACTGTATTTTTAGTCCTCTCTGATGCTTTAATTCTTTTTTTGTCATTACCATAACCACTACTGTTTGCGTCAGTGTTTAAGCACCTCTTTCTGGGGGAAAAAATTCCAGATAGCTTAATGGGTAATAACAAAATATATCCCCTAGAACAGTCAACCAGCACAATCCTTAGAATTTATACAGTTCTTCCTGGGTGTTCAATGCACATCACGTGGGCCATTTCCGCACTAGTCTGTTATAGCGCTATGATTCCACTTGCAACATCCTATGGAATCCTGGGGTTTGCAGTTTCGGGAGGGGCCGTCCAGCCCCTCCCGAAACTGCAAACCCCAGGATTCCATAGGATGTTGCAAGTGGAATAATAGCGCTATAACAGACTAGTGCGGAAATGGCCATGCACTGTCACAGCCATCCTTGTAGAAGCTTTGCAAGGAAGCTCCCTATACTGTCAGTGTGGGGTAAGATCTGAGGCTGGGAGACAGAGGTTGACGGAGGCCACGCTGGGGGCTCACAACTGATGTGAGGCGTAATTTGGGATCTTTCTGACGTGACGTTCATGCTCTAAGCACAACACACTAGCCTTAACAATGAGTTAAGCCTCGTCTTTGAGAATCCCTGAAACATCCATTAGGCCTGGCTGGTGATACAGTAATTTAGGATTCAGGAAGAGTCCACAGTCTGGGAACTCGCGTAACGGTGCAGGGTTTGCATAACTGAATTATCTGATACATTCCAAGCAGCTTTCTATATAGACAGCACCGTCTGCCAAATAAATTGCATTCGGCTTAGATGGAACCGTTTCACACAAACCTGAGTAACTG